>VZZY01013058.1:54587-147052 GCA_013400335.1 Eurystomus gularis | reverse complement strand
CTATTTCCTCAGACTAATAGCAGAGCGATCAGAGTCGGGGAGTTCAACCAGAGGTTATCTTTCCCAGGTACCATCTCGCCCAACGAGAATTTGATTTTTTTCTATAGGACTTTACTCCATTAGATTAATGAAATTTCAATGAGAGCCCGGCGCCCCCCGAAGCTTTGTTAACAAAACAAATGGGGATTCTGTAGGTGTGACAGCTTGCGAGGAGAGTTACGAGAAGGTGAATACATCCTCGCAATCCACTCAGCCTGCAACACATTGATCTCTATTTAAAGCACCAATCGGATTTTTGTTAATTATAAATGATTGATCTGCAGTTCCCCCCACTCCCAGCGCCGCCCGCCCTTCTCGTCTTCCATGTGCTTCTCCCCCCCCCTCTCCTTCTCCGAGCCCCCCAACACACTTGTAACTTCTTTGCATGCCGCGTGTGGAGCTTTTTTGTTTCAGAGACAGCCCTGGAAGGCAAATTGCGGCTGCACCCAATGGCAGTGCTCTGTCTTTACTGTTGCTGTCAGCACTTTCATTGCAAACCCCATGTTTTTCATGGGTTATCAGCTGAACGGTTAAATTAACTCCGCGCCGGGCGTATTTTACAGGTTTAAGGGAAAAAAAAAAAGAAGAAGAAGAAAAAAAACCCCAATAGAAAACAAAACAAAAAAACCCCGCAATCCAAACAACAATGAAAAAAAGAGAAAACCCTTTGAGACAAAAGTGAGGTGCAGTAATTAAAGTGGGGAAAATGCATTTGGCTTGCCGAGGTTCTGAGTTTAAATCTGCAGGAGCTGGGAAATTGAGCTGCCGTTCTTAAATCATCACGTTAAACCTGGGGTTTTATTGGGGTCATGGTGGTGCGTGAGCCTACATAGAGTGGAGGGTGAGCCGAAGCCCCGTTAGAGGTGAGGGTCTGGCCACCTCTCATTCCATCCCTGGAGCTCATGGGTCAAGTCTTCCTTTGGCTCTGGTTTTATTCTGGTGAAGTTGCTCCAGATTTGACCAGAGCCCAGGAGAGCAGAGCAAACACTGACCACTTCTAAAATGTATTTTCCTGGCTGCTGGTTCTTTTGAAAAGTCATGGCATTCTTGGTTTGCCCAGTCTGCTCCTGAGTGCTGGAAGTGGTCACCAGTGGCCCAAGAAGCCCTATAGGCTGTAAGAAACTTCTGTAGCTTCATAAATCCTGTTTATCTCTTGGGGAGGTGGTTCTGCTTCCAGGGCGCTACAAGCATAGAATATTTTCACCTCCAAATCATCCCTGCTTATTATTTTTGGTTTTGCTGTGGCTTTCTGAAGCTGGCTTGGTTTGATGGCTGGGAGTGAAGAGGAGGAGGATGGTTGTGGTTCACGTTCTCTTGGCTTTGTCTAAGGATGGGGCTAGATGTGCACAAGAGCCCTTGGAGGGTACCACCAGTGAAGTCAGCACCTACTCCATGTCCAAGTCCTTGTGCTCCCGACCCCTGCTAGGGTCAGTTTGATGAGCTGTGGAGTTTGACTCTTCTCAAGTGCTTTAAAAAACCCAGAACCAACAGAGACAAAAATGAGGAGGTGGTGCTGATCGAGGTGCTCCTGCTTCAGCGGAGGGATTGGACTAGATGATCTTTCGAGGTCCCTTCCAATCCCTAACATTCTGTGGCCTTTATTCTGGAAAATCCATCTGAAAGTCTCTTTCCTCCCCTCATACCCTCCCAAACCATCGTGATGCTCAACACGTGCAGAGCTTGACCAAACCCCCCACCCCAAACAGCCAGTTGCACGACCCTGCTTTACCAAAGGTGGACGAGAAATTAATAACTTTAATTAAGGCGGCAACATTCACCATAATAGTGATATGGATGGTGGAAGGTGTTATTAAAGATGTCCCCCATGAGATACTTAGTGGAGGAGAGTCTAAATTAAATGTGCTGGTTTTATTACTTAATGCTCAGATAACAACTTGAAGCAAGTGTACTTAATTTTGCTTCCTCCCCCTTTTATCCCTCTGCCCCGCGTAGACCTTGGTTGGGTTTCCAGCTCAGGGGACTTCTCCAGGTGGAACAGGGATGGTCCAGCCTGGGGGAGGGTTGAGCTTCACCATCTCCCAATTTCGTGGCTGGATGACGTGTTCCGGCTTTAAGGACAGACACACGGAGGGTTTGACATTTATTTCTGTAATTAGGAGCTAAATTCTGCTTCTACTGATGATGATAAAAAGGTGTTTAATAGTCTGCTCTCCTTCGGAAGACAGCAGAGGAGCTTTTCAAAGGACTCCAGAAATCAGAAGGGGAAAAAAAAAAGTATATTCTGCAAAAATGTTACAGAGCTGTCGCGGATGTTCCGCTATCAAGCCCTAATCAGGGCTTTTTCTCACGCGAGAAAACAGATATTTGGGCTGAATTATCAAATATCTTGGATTTCAAGTACAAAAAAAGAGTTGATTTAAAAAAGATATTTAATTCTTTGCCTGTTGTCTTTTTGAATAGCCTAACTAATGATTTTCATTAGCGGGGCTGTAATTTATGTGATCCCAGTGGGCTCTACCAAGGTTAAATAATTTAAAGAAATAAAACCCTTATCTGATGTAATATAGCTAATGAAGTATATTAGATACTTTGCGCCAGTGCCGTGCGAAATAGATCTCCGAAGCAAAGCAGCAGCCGCGTGCGAGGACACAAATCTCCACATAAATATCCAAATGCAGCAAGATGCTGCAAATTTTTAAAGATACGCCATAAAATGAGATTAACGCCGGGACGCAGCCCCCGTTCTCCTGAATTACAAAGGGATATCATGGGATTGCCGGCGACGTCCACATAAATAAAAAATCAATTCTTAATGATGAGGCAGGCTTGTTTGAGCGCATTACCCAGGTTAAATGGGAGCACATAGAAACAGCGAGTCCCTATAAGACCGGTGGAATCATTGTATATTAATATGATTTAGAGAGCGGCATACCTCGATGGAATAATTGTTATTATATCTATACAGCCAGATGGCACTTGGTGTAAACAGCCATCGAGCACCTCCAACACGAGGGCTGTCAGCGGATCTTTCAGGTGTTCTCTGCATCCCCTTCATCTCATCGCCGCTCTCAGCTTGGAAAAAACGCTGCATGGCCGCTAAGTAGCTGCATTTTTCAGCCTTAACCTCAAATTAGTTCCCCCCGCCCCCCACCTCCTCCCTGTTCTTTTTTTTTATTTTGAAATTGGAACAATTTTTTTAATTAAAAAAATAATAATAATCTCTGCCACGAATTCTTCCTAGAACAACTTACGGAGCGCGAATTTTGCCTCTGCCGGGTAGCAGAGCGAGTAAAGACAGAGAGTTCGCTGCTGCCTGGTTTTGTTGTGCACGTTTACGATGACAGATGTTTTAAAAGTCCTTTCAGCTGAAGAGCTTTGGACTTTTTTTCCATCCTTCCTTCCTTTACGAAAATCCAAGAGGCGAACATTCAAAAACTTAGATTCGCTTAAAAAAAAATAATTAAAAAAATCAACGCTAAGAGATCAAGACTGAAAGTCGTCAGGCTCTTGTTAATATTAGTAATGTTGATTTTAAGCCAGCCAGGTTGGGTTTTGCATCGCTTTGCTTTTATTTTAATATATTTTCATATTGCTGGGGAGGGGTTCTGGGCATTTAAAACATGTAGAGCTTTACAGCCAGAGAATGTGAAGGAGTTCTTTTATTTCTCTTTATCCTCTGCCTCTCATCACCCTCTTTCTGGCTTCTTTTTTTCCTGTGCCCCGAAAGGTTTTTTTCCGGTGCCTGGAAACACCAGCTCCAATCTCCTGCTCTTTCCCATCTTGGGTGGCTGAAATATCGCCCATCTCCCAAGTATTCCATCCCTTGCGCAGAGCCTACTCCAGGCATAATTCATTTCCATCCAGTCGCGGAGTAGTTCTGCTCCGAGTTGCTCTGAATACGTAACTCTGCTACTCCTGGTACAGCTGAAATATTTATTACGACTGTCCTCGGGACACCTGTAGCAGGGAATGGGGGGCTCCGGGGTGGAAAGGACATATGTGCTCCGTATTTTATTTTTATAGGCGGTGGGTTGTGAGGAAGGAGCCACTTCCCCGATAGTTTATCTATAGATCAATATAAGATCTCGACAGCGGCGCAGCAAACGCGCTGCCCGGACCCGCTCCGGATGAAGGGGTTTTACAGCTGCGCTCTTTGTTCGGGTCCCTTTTTTTTTTTTTTTTTCTGGGCCTGGATTTTGTAGATATTCTGTGAAACGGCCGAGGCTGGGAGAGGGGGCTCTGGCGAGAGAATCGCAGGAAGAGAATCGGAGATAGAGACTGATGTTTGCTGTCGATACGGCGGCGTTGGGAAAGCGCCGGCGCGGTTGTGACCCTGGTCAGCCGCGCAGGGCTATTGTTCCAGTGATGGAAGGGACTGTCAGGAGTGAAATATGGGCAGCGTGGCTGGCTTTCCTGTTGGAGGGAAACAGGAAAAAAAACAACCCGCAGCCCCGAAGAAAAGCGGAGCCCCCCCCTTTTTTTTTTTTTAGTACTATTTACATCTTTGCTTACTCGTAGGTCATTTTTCCCTTGCGTGTCTCAGAAGGTTTTTGGTGAACCCCGTCCTTCAGCTGGAGGGGAGAAGAAAAACCCCGTTGCTCGGGGAGGGACGTTGTTGTTCTTTCCCCTTTCTTTAGCTGAGAGGACGGTTCTTGGGGATCTCTTAAAGATGCTTGTGTGTGCTCTGCGATGAGCTCTTACTTAAAACGAATTCGTTCCCTCCTCGTGGTATTTCTCTTCATTAGATGAACAGATCCTCAGCTGCTGTGAATTGTCATAACTTCATTATGGGGTTTGGGCAATTTACACCAGCTGAAAATCTGCCTGGGAGAGCTTTGCCCGGAGGGAGAAGGCACAATTCTGTGCATGGCATTTTGACCCTGGCATTACAAATGTCCTGGCTGCCTGTGATGTGTTACCCTGTTTGCCTCATATATTACTCCTGAACTTCAGCAGGAGGACGTGACGAAGGGCTTTCGGTCTTCATTTTGAATTTCCAAGTATTTTCCCTTTTCTCTCATTATCAGTAGAGGACGTTTGGTCTCTCATCCTTGTGTTTAAAGAAGGGGAGCTTGGAGTAAAGTGATTTTTCGGGTTAGAGGAGGACAGCAGGGTTGTGATTCCCACCACCTTGGGGCGGGAGTAAACTGAGGCACAGAGCAGCCAGCCAAGGACGTAGAGCCAAAGCACGCTGCTCCCTGATTTAGTTGCTCTTCAAGTTCACCTTCAGTGACTTTCCCCTTCTTAAAAGGCTTGCCTGGGTTGGCTTTTTGAATTGTAGGTGTTTAGTAAGGCGTTGCTCCTCCAGCACGGAGCTCTTCCATGTGCGGCCCTCGCTAACGCGGCTCGTCCTCCTCGGCAGAGGAGCTCCCGGCTCCGTGGCCTCCGTTGCAGCAAAATATTTAAGCATATGCTTAAACCAGCCTTTACTTAACAAATTAAGTCAGCGGGGCTTAACCATGTGTGTAAGTACTTTTTGAATGGGGATTGTCTTTCTAAAGAGTCAGAGCCTCCATCCATTAGAGGCACGTCTGCACGCTCCCGTACCGTTCTAGCGACGCGTTAAGACACACGACCCGTTCACGTGGAGGCACCGGTACCAGAACACTTCCAGAGGAAGTAAACAAGTTGTGCCAACATAAACCAGATCCGTTCTGCTTTAACTAGGCTCGCTTCAGAAGTATGTGCTGATATCATGATTGTAATCCAGTCCAGATAAATCACAGCGGGGGGTCGCAGCGTGTAAAAAAACCCATTTGAGGACCAAAGGTTTTTTTTTTTCCGGAACGGGGTTCACTGATAGATGAGATGCGTGTGAAATCCCGTGTCTGTTGGAAATCCTGCAAAGACCCTGCTCTCTCCTTCCTGAAGGGAAAACCGAGCGGTTTCACCACCAGCGAGCAGCTTGCTGGCACGTTTGGGCTCGGCAGAGGATAAATGTCATTAAAGAAGAAGCAGGGTTTCTTTTTTAAAGCTTCCAAAGGCAAGACAGTGCAATCATTTAAACAGCGCTTTTTTTTTTTTTTTTTTTTAAATTTTTTTTATTTCCCCTATAAACCCATCACTCCAAAATCCCAAAATAGTTTCGTTTGGTTTTAAGTCTCTCCAAAGCATTTGTGGGCTTCAGCCCCTCCAACCGCTCGGCTCTACACGCGCCTCCCCCCTTCTCGCTCCGCTTGTACCTCTCCGTGTGCTCAAGGGGAGGAAACTCCCGTTAATTCCGATGAAATTAACTTACATTGTTGTTTTGCTGCTCGGTAATAATTTTTACGGGGTGCCCCGGGGGCACCTCTGTTCCCAGTTATAAGATGTCACAGTCTCTGGGATACAGGATTGCTGTTCAGCTTGACTTCTCGTTTCTGTTGCCTGGAGCTGTGCTGCTCTCAGGAAACCGTATCGTATAAATCGAGGCATCTCTGGGCATTGCATACACATATATAATTTATCTGTTTGGGGTTTTTTTTTCTTTTTTTTTTTTAATATTTTATGTATACTTTTTAAAAGCTGCGTGTTGCTCTTGTGGTTTTTTCTCACCTCCAATTATATTTGGAGGTGCCCGAGGGCCAAATTGAGCCCGGCTTTGCACTACAGCCAAAGTGAGCGGGGTTGCACCAGTACCACCGAGCAGAGATTTTTTTTTCCCCCCCAGAATAGCAGCTTAGCCACGTAACAACCTGCGTTATTTTCTGGAGGAACTTGGCAGCATTGCACGACAGAGGAAAAGGATGCTTCGGTGGCTGGGGCAGTGGACAGGACCTCGAAGAGGATCTGAGCGCAGCGTCTGGCTTAGCAACGGATTCCACGGGCGCAAATTATCTTTATGTCTCTGTCCCCACCTGCAAAATGAGGTTCATTATCTTCTGTTTAAAATATAATCGCCTCTGACTATAGACAGGCTTTTCCACCGTGTACATAAACCACCCTGCGTGATAGGGCCCTGATCTCTGCAGGGACCTCTACTTCCATACGGATGTTATTTATATATGGGAGTTTTTATAAGACATTTGAAGGACTCTAGAGATTAAGCATCCTTTTGTGCGATACCCGATATTGCATTTTCTGTCACGCAGCACGTTGACAGGCCTTTAGTTCTTGGCGAGGAAGGGCAGTGGCAGCAGCAAGGAAAACCTACCGAGGTCTGCTCCTGGGCTCAGGGGACCATCCTCCGAGGGGAAATGGAATAAATCCTCCAAGACCATTGCAACCAAAAGGGTGCAAGTGAAAGCCAACATCCCACAACGATCCCCTGAACTAGAACTAACACCCAGCCAAGGGGCTGGAGCGTTTGAATCCGGCCTCTAAACACCTTTGTCTGGGTGGGTGCAGCCCCCCATGGTTTGGGGGCTCTTAAATCAGTGCCAACCACTTGTGTGGGTGCTCCGAAAGGATGTGATTTTGTACGCAAAAGGTATGGAAAGCCAAAACGATGCAAGGAGAGGCTTAGAATTGTAGAATCATAGAATGTTAGGGGTTGGAAGGGACCCCTGGAGATCATCGAGTCCAACCCCCCTGCCAAGGGGGAGCCCGTTCCAGTGCTCTGTCACCCTCTGTAACCAACTCGGTTGGTTTCTAACCGGTTTGGTATCAGATCGTGGTTTCCACGCCAGGTTAACTGTCCCCGTTCGCTCCATCTGATACCGTGGCCGGTCAGAGCCTGCGGCTCCCCGTGTAATGCTCGCGGTTAATAATTTGTGTTTGGAAGCTTCTTGGTATTTGTGTTACACGTGATTGTGCCTCTCAGAAATCTGTTAAGGATAAAACCAAAAACCAACAAAAAGCCACGATGACTTAGACGAATCTTTGGCAATGTTCTTGAAAGAGCAGTCGTTGCCTTTTCTTCATCGATAAAATGAGGGCGGGGGGAGGATAATTGCGGAGATTTTTAACGTGGTTCCTGGGACTCTGTGAGTGACTGGCTTGTAGCGAGGGCTGCCGAGCTCCTGCTTGTTCAGCTCGCTCTATAAAAGGTCATGCAGCTCCCTCTGTATAAACATATTGCAAATATTTAGTTTAAGTGGGAATGCTGGTGAAGAAGCAACTGGATGTTTTTCGTTTCTCTCGACCCGCAGGGTGTGTGCGTGTGTCTGGTCTCTGCATAGGAGGCTGTAAAAATGTGACAGGCTGGTCTTCTTGCAAGGAAATAGTTGGTGTAGTGGCTAAGAGTTAGTCACCTACCCCAACCAGGCTCAGAAACAGTTTATTCAGGAGCCAGACAGATGTGTCTGGTCCGGGGAGATGTGTTTATTGAGCATATGTTCAGCTTCATGAGCTTATTCTGCAAAGGATGCTGAAATACGTTGGTTTTTTTTTTACCCCTTCCCTCTTCCAGTTAGAAAGAAGTTACGACTGAAGGATTTTGTGTTTTGACCTCGATGCAACGTTGCTGGTTCTGGGTCCTCGGAGGTAACTCAGAGCCTGTCCGGTCTTTAAGGATGGGTACTATGAGCCCTAAATTTGCAAAATCAACAGCAAAAAACTCCCAATTCCCCAAGCTAGCACAGTCCCTGCGGAGGAAACGTGTGTCTCGATGTCTTCAAAGCTGCAGAACTGAAGCAGTGACTGGACCTTGCCTTGTGCAAGAGCTGGTGCAGGCTCCTGGTTAAGAGCAAGGGCAGCTCTTCCCTCAAACCGGAGCCAGATCCTTCCCTGGTTTTGCCAGAGATATTTTGACAGGCTGAGAGAGTTGGGGCTGTTCAGCCTGGAGAAGAGAAGGCTCCAGGGAGATCTTAGAGCAACCTTCCAGTACCTGAAAGGGGCCTATAAGAAGGCGGGGAGGATCTGTTCTTGAGGGTCTGTAGTGACAGGACAAGGGGTAACGGTTTTAAGCTAGAAAAGGGTAGATTTAGGTTGGACATTAGGAAAAAGTTACGGAGTATGAGGGTGGTGGATCACTGGAACAGGTTGCCCAGGGAGGTGGTGGAGGCCCCATCCCTGGAGACATTAAAGATCAGGCTTGATGGGGCTCTGAGCAACCTGCCCTAGTTAGAGATGTCCCTGCTCATTGTAGGGGGGTTGGACTAGATGACCTTGGGAGGTCCCTTCCAACCCAGCACATTCCATGATTCTATGACTTTGTGAGACTACACCAGCTCTTCACCATTTCAGATTTAACTGATAGGTGATCGGTGATATGTGAGTCAGCCAGAGCTGGAGGCCATCGACGCCCGTCTTCCCCATCAAGACCCCGTGCAGTCCTGGGGTGGCCGTTCCTCCAGCTCTCCTCTTTTTCCCGCAGTTCTAGAGACCCTACAAGCCCCTCTCTTTTTATTTCAATATCTTTCTTTCCATACCAGCCGTACCCCATGGGACAGTTGTGCAGCAGAGCCACGTTGGAGGCTCAGTGACGCGCCCACGGTGGCAGAGCAGATGTTTGAGCCCAGTCACCCCAGTTCCAGTCTGGTGCTGGCCCCAGCAGACCGTGCTTCCTACCCATCAGGTCTGAGCTGCTCATGCGAGGCCACGCTGAATTCCAGCTCCTGATGAATCGTTTTCTTCCCAGCAACACGAAACACACACTTAGGCTGAGCACGGGTGACTGGCTTCGTGGAAACTTTCTCGGGCTGGAGGAACTCTACAGCGGGCGGTAAATACGTTCTGTGTAATGTTTAAAGCTGCCCGGGTGGCACTGTTAATTATTAATCCAGCCGGATTTCTTTGTTTCGGTGGTTTGTACCCACGGCGAGGGCTGCGAGCCCCAGGTGTGCTGTGCTGAGCAGGTGAAGGAGGAGGCACTGAGCTGTGGTGACATTCCTGTCCCCGTCCAGGGGTGACTCCATGGCCTCCATCCTCCGTTTCCTTGTGCTCGTTGCCCTGCAGGTATTTATACCTGGGGAGATCAAACCAGCAGAAATATTTACCGCGCCCTTTGCTTCCTGCCAGGAACTTGTTGCTTTAATTTTTGCTTTTTATCTGGGTTTCCTGAGCGGGGTGAAGTTTATCGCTCGCCTCACCTGCCTGGGTGCTCCCGCTCGCACTCTGGATCTTTTAAGCTGTTGGCCAGTTTCAGCCAAATTTAACAGAAATTGGTTGAAAGGATTTAATCTCTCACAATTTCTAAGAAATGCTGAGAAGAGGGAATGAGTAAGTGCCCTGACTTAGCACAGAGACCGTGGCCACCAGGCTTGGGGCTTGTAGGACCTCAGGGTGGCCAGACCCTGCATGTCGCAGCCCTGGGGACACTTTTGTGTGTCCGTCCATGGACATCCATCCACCATCCAACCCAAGGCTGCTCAATCAACCTGCAAACACTTGGGGCTTGTGCGTTGTGTGTGCTCGAGCAGCTGGGAAGGTCTCTGCACTAAACACGTCTCACCATAAAACCAGTTAAAATGTCTGGGTTTTGTTTTCAAATGGAAAATGAGAAAGGTTCACTTGGGGAATTGGGATGGAGAGAGATTCTCGCAGCTTGTAGCCCTTGACACAGGCTTGTTTGTTGTGCGAGTCTGGGGTTTGTTTAAAACTCCAGAACTTTTAAATTAAAATACAACTTTACCAAGATGAAAAGCCGCCACTTCCCTTTGCAATAAAACTCGCTGCTACCTTTTTTTTTTTCTTTTTTTTTCCCCCTTTAAAAAGGCAAATGGATCTTTCTGGCAAACAGTTCATAGCACGGATTAATCTTGGTATTAAAAGCAGGAGAGGTAAATGGCCAGATGTTTCATTTCCAAACAGGTCACAGTGCAAGAGCAGTAAACTTCTTCATGCGGAATGTCCTGCGGTGTGCGAGCGCGGGCGCTCTGCCCGCCCGCGACAGCTGCATCGATCCAATTCGGAGCTGTTCCTGTCTGCTGGATCAATGAGCAGCGCTGGGAAGAGTCACTTAGTGCCCATGACACGGGCTGTATCGTTAGGACCTATCGTGTCAAGGAGCCTGGTTTTATTAACTCTGTAATTACCTGTTAAGCCAAATCGGCCAATTTTATTGCACATTTTCTCCTACCTGGGCGGGGACCTTTGCCTCCCTATTAGAGCCCTGGGCATCCCTTCATTTTTCTCTGCTTCCTCTGGGGTCCTGTGTGTTATTCACCGTTGCTTGGGCTGGGAGTGTGGGGAGTGGAGCCTTTACCTACCCCAGCCCAGGAGCTGAGCTCCTCACCGTGCCCAGCCAAGCTCCAAGACCCTTTCTAGAAGCAGGTTTCCCAGTAAGCCTGGGATGTAGCCCAGAACGTTGGATGCTTTTCCCTCAGACCAAAGCCTGAGGATGGGGTTTGAGCAAAGCTGGGTGATGGGAGAAGAGGGACTTTCGTAGGAGACTGCTTACAGGGGCCTATAAGAAGGCAGGGGAGGATCTGTTCACAGCGGGTAATGGTTTTAAGCTAGAAAAGGGTGGATTTAGGTTGGACATTAGGAAAAAGTTCTTGAATACAAGGGTGATGGATCACTGGAACAGGTTGCCTAGGAAGGTGGTGGAGGCCCCATTCCTGGAGACATTCAAGGTCAGGCTCCGAGCAACCTGCCCTAGTTAGAGATGTCCCTGCTTATTGCAGGGGGGTTGGACTGGATGACCTTTAGAGGTCCCTTCCAACCCAATGCATTCTATGATTCTATGGTTCTTCATGTTCTTCACCTTGAGAGCCCGGAGAATGGGATGAGAACCTCCTCTGTGGACCATTATTGACACATTTTGGTGTCTCCTTGGCTTCCAAGTCTGGTTTTAATTATTTCATAGAATCATAGGATGGTTTGGGTTGGAAGGAACCTGAAAGCTCATCTAGTTCATTTATTTACACGTTCCTTTTACCATCTTTTCTTCCATTCCTGAGGACTGGAGGGAAATGGGCAGCTCTGACCCACGGGCAGGTCTCTCCCTGGAATTTCTTTGTAGGTTCTCGGGAAGTGGAGCCACAGCACGGCCGTGTGTAGGACGGGGATCACGGCCCCCCGCACTCGGGGGGATGTTAATGACTGCAAAGTGCTCAGACGGCTCCGGCAGCGCTCTGGGCAGTAATGGAGACCAGGGAAATACATGGGAGAGAGTCATGATATTGGTTAGCTCACTAATCCTTGCTATTAACTGTCCCAGTGGAGCCGTACCTTGGGGTCTAGGGGGGACAGATGGGGGGGTTGTCCACTGGCGTAGCCTTGGAAACCACAGTTCTCGGGGAGGGCAGGTTGTTGAGTAAAAGGGACTGTTTAAGAAATCCATCCAGGGGAATTCACTAGCTTATTATCAAGTATAGCATCTAGAAAATCAGATATTTTTATCGCTAATCTGTGCTTTGGGCATTTGAGAGGACAGAGGAGCTGCAGGCCTGCTGTCATTTATGGATGAGCTAATTCTTGCTGTGCTGAAATTAGATGTTAAAGTAGTCCCGGCTTATACCCAGCATGCATGCAGAATTCCTGTTACGGAGCCAGCTGTGCAGATAGAAAATCTGAGAGCCCAGAATTAAATTTCTCGTTCAGACCCAAGAGATTGGAGCAAGATCCTGTAAACAGCCCTCTCCGCGAAGGGCAGCCTGCATGCTGGTATGGAGCGTTTGATCTTTCCCTGGATGCTCTGGCCTGGTGAAAAAAAAATCCAAAGAACAAAAAAAAAGACAGATCTGGTGATGCTGAGAAAACCTTGTTAGGGAGCTGGGGGTTCAGGCCAGTTGCTGAGCCAGGAGCTTCATGGTCTGGGCTGTGCTAGTGCAAGGGGGAGGAGGAGGGTAGAGACACCAGGAAGGTGCTTTAGAAGATGGTGACCCTGGAGCTATGTGGTCTCCTGTGTGCATGCAGCCCTGGTCTGTGTGGGATGGGAGAAGGCTGGAGATGTCCCTCTGCTCCTTGATCTCCTCTTTCAATAGCACTGACAGATCCCTTTTTTTCACGTGCTGCCCATACCCTCTCATGACAGCTCTTCCTTTGATGAGAGGAGGTTGGGTGATGTTTGTGGAAATACTTGAAGCTGCTTGATTCAAGAGTACCCAGGACTTTAGGTGGAAGTATTTATAGAATCACAGGCTGGTTTGGGTGAGAAGGGACCTTTAAAGGTCATTTCATCCAACCCCCCTGCACTGAGCAGGGACATCTGCAACTAGAGCAGGTTGCTCAGAGCCCCGGCCAGCCTCACCTGCAATGGTGCCAGGGATGGGGCAGCCACCACCTCTCTGGGCAACCTGCGCCAGGCTCTCACCACCCTCAGCATCAAAAATCTCTTCCTTCTTTCTAATCTTGATCCCAGCTTTGTCACTGGTGTCACCAGCTGACTGTGCAGGGACCAGGGGCCGTAGCAGAGATCGCTCCTAACTTGTGGTGTACAATCCATTTGCCTTATGCATAGCTGAGATGTAAAAACAAGCAGGTGAGAAGTCACAGGGACCAAGCTGTCCCTTGGGGAGCTGGGGAAGAAAGCCATGTCGGTGTAGACCTCTGCTCCTGGGGACGTGGCTTCTCCTCAGCCATGCCAAGTCCATCAAGTAGAACTCATTGCTCATAAAACTCCAAAAAGTGATCTGGGGACTCCTCTCGTTGACCATGGCCCAACTGACGTGTCAGAGGGACCTGGTTTCTAGGGCTAAGCAGGGATTGGGGTTGGCCACATATGCCCAGAGCCCCTTGCTGAGCAAGGGGGGAGCTGCAGCCGGCACGGAGCAAACTCGCTGTGGAATAACCCCCTCGCTGCCCACCCTTGAGTGTTTACTCTGTGCATGTTTTAGTGCTGCTGGGGTCATTGCCACTGACCCAGGGACCAGTCTATCCAGCGCTAGCGTCGAGGGACTGACATCCATAAAAAATTAACCAACTCCCGTTTACCTACAGACTATTCCTTGTCTCAGGGGCAGGATGGAAAGAGGACGAGCACCAGAGGCAAAGCACCAGAAGGATGGCCAGGGTCAAAACCAGGGCGTGCGTTCGCTAGGAAAGATGAAAACTTCCAAAGGTTGTTTAGAGAGCTCCTGCCATAATGATGAGATGGGATTTTTTCTTTTTTTTTTTTTTTAAATTTTGAATCAGACATGCCTGTGCTTTGCTGGAGAGCAATCTGGAAATTAGGGAGAAATGCAATAAAGCCCTGAACAAGGGCACCTTCGTTTGGTGGAGCCTGAAGCCTTGCAGCGGGTTTCAACCTGCCGTGGGCAGGATCTGGCCCTGAAGCTGCTTTCCCTGGGATTCAATTCCTACCTCCAACAGTTTAGCCTTGGTGGGAAGCCCCACCTTGGGGACAACCCAGGCTTACCTGTGTCCCTAGCCCTTTGGGGTGTCTCATCCCCTTTCTCCACCCTGCCCAGTGCTCCTGAAGGTCACGGGCTCTTCTTAAGGATGGATAACCCCATAACTTTGTCCCAGTGCTAAAGGACCCCACTTTCCAGCCTCCAGAGCTGCACCCCACCCAATGTAGCTCCCCCATAAGAGCCAAGCTCCCCCCGCAGCCCCTCGGGCTGGGAGCCCTGGCAGCATCTTCCGTGGGAGCAAGAACAAGCCCTTAATTTCTCGCCTCCCGCTACGATCTGTGGTGACCATTACCCTGCCGAGCTCCCACGCTGTGTGTTCCCAGCCCTCCCTCCCCTTCCCCTGGTTTTAATGGGTCTCCTCCTGTACGCTGAAGGCTGGGGAGGGGGGAGAAGGTTTCAGCAGGGCTGGGTTTGTAGAGTGCTCTCAATGGTCTGTAACGTGCAAGCAAATCTCAGCTATAATGTAAAGCGTAATAAGCAGTTTGCAGGCTATGAATCTGCAATTAAAACAGTTATAGTTAATTTAAATAGTAGAAAATGAGGTTGATTTAATGCTTATTGATTTGATAATGGGCACCGGCTGCATGTGACCAACTGACTCTGGGTCACAGCGGCTCTCGTAAAACCACCGCCGCCTTCTTCAGTGTATTTTGCCCCTGCACCCGCCTCGCCGGCCCCTTCTCCCCCACGTATCCCCCCTCCCCAAAATGAAATCCATCCAGTCCTTAGGTGCTGCGACCCTCATGGGGTTCCCGTAACTATAGGAAGGGTTCCCCCGACCCCCAGGGCTTCACATCCAGCCCCATCCTTGACAACCAGGCTTGTTCCTGGTGGAAAGTCCTTCCCTGCATATCAATGGTGGCCAGGCTGTGCAGATCCTTCAGCCAACAGCAACGCTAAAAATGACCATGTTCAACACTAAAGCGGTGTGTTTTTAATTAAAATTGATTTTGGACTAAGTCCCTAACTAGTGTTTCTAATGGCTGCCATTTTTTTCCCCTGATTGCAAAAACTTGAAGCTTAAAAATAAAGGGCGAGGAGGGAGCGATGGGAGAGGGGGGGAAGGAGGGAGGTCGAGCGAAGCAGAGCAGCTGCCTCGGATTTCAAGTGTCAGAGCCTAATCGGGGTAGAAAAGCTCTGCTTTTGTAACTCGCCGACTGCCCTTCCTAAAGTTTTTACATCGCTTCGGTGCCAGGTTTTGGGCGAGCGGAAGAGATTTGTTGAGCTGCGCGAGCTGGAGCATCCAACCCACAGATCTGATGTTACCGCGTTGCTTCTCTTTTTATTAATTAATTTTTTGGTAGAGTCTTTATCAGGATCCTTTTAATTATCAGCCCTTGGTACAGCGTTAATCCTGTGAATACGCTGAAGTTAATTCCTGGGTTATTATGTGGTTTAGCCTGCGGGAACCAAAGCTCGGTTGTAATTTGTTAATGAAAGTTGGGATTTCTTGAAGGTGCCTGTGGGTGTTGGAGCCTCAGTCCCAGGTAATTGGGAGCTGGATTCTGCACCTTCGCCGTGAAGGGTGATTCCTGTGCTGTTCAAATAAATAAATGGGGGGCTTTCTGACCCTCTCAGGTGCTCTCAGCCCGCCGAGGAGCGAATGCCACCGCCCTGCCTTGCAAGGGCAGCTTTGTGGGTACCGGCCATTGGTGCCGGCGTTTGTTTTCAAACGTTACTCATCTTAATGAAGCAGAAAACCAGGAATTTCACCGGCGTGGCCAAACGTATCTGAATGTCAATCCTTGTTCCTTGGGCTCTCCAGGGTTTCCTGGGGAGGCGGGAGGGAAATCCCCAGACTCTAGGGAAGGGTGGCAAAGAGCTGTGGAAGCAACGACCGCTTCGTTTTGCCGTTTCCCTCCTTTATTTTAAGCTGGTGTTAAATGGCGGGTTGCTCATTGGGTGCCACGATTTTGTGCCCATCGGCTCTCAACTTGGGTTTGAGGATTTCTCTGCAGTCCCCTGGTGCCCTGGCAAATATTTGGCTAATTGCAAGATCGTGTATAAACCCAAGCAGAGGCTGATGCTGAAAATCTACACGCTCCCGGGCTTGAGCATCCCTCCGGTCGTGCTCCGGAGATCTTCAGCCACTAATTCACTATTAAGAAGATTCCCCAAAGAGTCAAGGCACGCTGTTGTTTTCATCGGAGTGGAAATAGGCGGTACAGCCCCCACCCAGCTGATCGTTTGCCTAAAATCCCTCACGGCTCTAGTTTACTGGTAATCGCTGCAATCGGGCAACTCTGTTCTTAGCTCGTCCCTTAAGCAGCATCTTATTGTCCCCACAGCAGTGTTGGCTCTGCCAACAGCCGAACGGGGACCGGGGGTGGGATGAGCTGAGCTGGGATGAGCTGGATAAACCCTCCTGGGGCAGTGGGAGGGAATAAAAGGCCAGATTATTTTCTTACTCACTATAAAGTAAATTCAGAGTATAGTTCAACGTCTCTGCGGATTTGTGCGGGTTCAAGTCAGTCTAAACTTGTGCCTAATGCTCCATTTGTTTTGCTTGAGCTAAATCCTCTGCCTGGGCAGAAGGAGTTAATTTTTGAGCTTGTACAGAGGGAGAAGGGGGGAAATCTGCCATACTGCAAACTTGGATAAAGCAGAAAAGATGCAGATGGGTCGGTCTTGCAGGAGGCATTCTGGAGACGGGCCAGCTGCATTTTCCACATGCCGTAGGAGTTAGTCTTCGGACAGATGGGACTCTGGGGTCACCCAAGAAAACTCCAGTGAAAAGGTTACCTTGTAGGAGCATTCGACACACTTCTCGCCGGAGCGCAGGGGTCAGGCACGCTCTACTGTACAGCCACCGTGCTAGAGAAAACAAACAGCCAGCAGCCTGCAAAATGTCAGGGACTGTGGGAAGCGACTTAAAAAAAATAATTAAAGCCCCCTGCAAGGTTTGGCTGGACACAGAGCAGGCTGGAGGCATCTGAAGTTTCTCTCTGCCTCCTGTTAATAGGAATTGTAGTGCTCCTTGTGTGCGTGGTCTTCACGCAGAATCATTTTGGTTGGAAGAGACCTTTCAGGTCATGGAGTGCAACCGTTCCCCCAGCACTGCCAGGGCACCACTAACCCCTGGCCCTCAGCACCACATCTCCACGGCTTGGAAACCCCTCCAGGGATGGGGACTCCACCACTGCCCTGCCCAGCCTGGCACAGCCCTTCACAGCCCTTGTGGGGAAGAATTTATTCCTCGTGTCCAACCTAAACCCTCCCTGGTGCAACTTGAGGCTGTTTCCTCTTGTCCTATCAACACAACACAGGCTGCTGTGGGGAAGGTTGAGGCACTGGTGCTCAGCTTGTCCTTTACAATTGGATTTCTTTCCTAGCATGGGGAAAAACAGGTTGAGAGCTTGGATTTCAGATGGAGCCTCCTTCCTGAGCTCAGATCTGGAGTATGGAGAAAGCCCTGAGGCTTCTCCCCCAGCATTGCTGCCTCTGCCCGGACTGAGCTTTTTCCAGCAGGAGATGTTGGGGCTGTGGAAGTGGCATTCAGGCTTCAGGCTCCGGCACCCAGTGCCAGCTTTCGGAAAGTCAAACAGATGTTTCCTCATTTAGCTCAGCGCAGCTTGTCACTCATCCCGAGGGGGAAATTAAAACGGGCTCGGGACAGTCTGCTGCAGCCACTGAAAAGGGAGTTGAAAAGCTTTATTTATTTATTTATTTATTGTTTTCTTTTCTTTGTCCCGGTGATGTGGGCTTGGCACCTGTATTTCGTTACTCATTTTATTTTTAGATGGACTGAATCACCTCTTTGGGGCAAGGGGCAGAAAATCCCGCTCCACGCTGCCCCTTTCCACCTCTCCAAGCATATTTTGTTGTTTGGTATTAATTTTGCTAGCAGGATTCAGTGTCTTTTAAAGCTAAGTTCAGGCAAAGTAAACGTGTATAAGAACGGTGTATTTGTAGCTATTTGTGGGGTTTATTCTCTTCCAGCTGGTAGTCTTAATAGATGTTCTTTGTGATAAACCTGATGGAGGAGGATTAATTATTATCCTCATTTTCCAGTCGGGGAAACTGAGGCAGCTGTGGGCACCGGCGCTTTGCTCCCGGTCTTGCAGCAAGTTGACAGAAAAATGAAGATATTACTCAAATTCTGGTTCTGCTGAGGCAAAACACCTCTGGATATGTGCAGGGTGCACCTAAATTTCCTGGCCCAAATGTCGTTCAGCAAAAAACTCTTGTCATCTGTGGGCTTTAGGCTCAGGCCTCGGTTATGAGGTTAAAAAACAGCAAGACTCTCGTTTCCCTAACCTTTGCGCTGCTTAATTTTGCTCTGGATTAATAGGTTGTTCTGGTCTATTAGCAGCAGGGCTCGTTCGCTCTTGCCTCATTTTGCTTGGAATAATAAGACCAAAAAATGATGCCTCGACAGAAGAGAGGGGGGCAAATAAAAGGAGCTGGGATTTCACATCCTCGGAGCCGCGCGGCTCTTCCCGAGCGGTTCCGTGAGGGGTGCTGAGCATCTATTTGGGTTAGAAAAAAGAAAAAAAAAAGAACCAAACCCAATCCCGCATCAGGAAACACAAAGAAAAGCGAGATTTGCCTCTTCGCTTTTGTTGCGGGGACGGGGACGGGAACGCGGAGCTCCGGACCCTCCGTTCCTGGGGCTGCCGCGGCGTGTCACGGATTTCTCAGGCTCGGGGCGAATGCCGGGGGTTTTCGGGGGCTCTTTGTGAAAGGCGAGCTGTCGCCTGCCTTCCCCCGGCTGAATTCCCCCTCGCCTTAGGGCCCATAACCCAGCGGGCAGGGTCATGGCTGGTTTAGATGGTGCTCGCTCGCTCTCCTTGCAACCCAGCCGAGCGATGTCTGCGTTTCGGGGAAAGAATGTGTGTTAAAAGGACTAATGGTCGGACTGTCCATCAGGCTGGGCAGCCCTCGAGGTCATCTGGCGGTCAAAACCAAATCATTCCAGCCTGTTCCCGATGCCTGCCTGCGTGGAGTTCACTGCCTCGCATCGCCCCGGTACCCTGCGAGGGCGAGCTTGGGTTGGTTTTAATTAGTATTTTTAGGAGGACGTGGGGAGAGCGATGTTTTCTCCTTAGCAACTGTGTTTTGCACAGAGCTCTGCTGTTGTGGCTGTAGGGTCTGAAGCGCACGCGGTGTTCAGCTTTGCTGTGGAAAGAAAGAAAGAAAATTAAATCTCCCCGGACCGAGGAATAGCTGGCGGGATGGATTCTGACCTCGGGGAGGGCACGGGGGCAGTTTGGGAAGCGCTCGTGTGTGGGATCGGGAGCGTTGGCTGCAAAGAAAGTATTTACAGGGGGAGAGAGACTTTGCTCTGCCCTCAGCAAACACAAGCAAAAACACCCCGTGGTCCGAGGGGGAAGAAAGCCCATCCTAGATTTGGGAAAGGAGATGGATTTGTAGTTGGGTTGGAGAAAAATTCTGCTTTCTGTCTTCTGGCTGGTGCTGGCGTTTGGGGTTCTCTGCGTGGCCTTCGTTGCCCTCTGCTGACAGCGGCTGCCGAGACTCGACGGATGCAGGTGGTGGAGCTGGAGCCAGGATGCGGGGCTCATCCTGGGGGGTGGAGACGCTTGGAATCATCCCGGTGCCTGCATCCAAATGTTGCAAATGGCAGCGATTTCTGCAGCGGGCCAAGCTCCCGCAGCCAGACTGCGGAGCGCATTTAAAATCCTGGCTCGGGCGAAAAATGTTTCTATTTTCAAAATTAGCCCTAATAAAGTCCGGTTTAAATGAGCAGAACTGCGGGGGGAGGCATCTCATCTTTTCCCGACTTCAACTGCAAGTTCTCAGGCTAAATTATTTTCCCCTGGACAGGGAAGAGAGTCGGACCTGAGGGGCTCGTTATGCTGCTTCTGCTACTTCATCAAAACCAGACAAAGCAATCGCTGCCCAGACCCTGCCAATACCTCCCACCACGGCCCTGCCTGGGCAGTCCCAGCACCTAAACTGGGTGATGGGAAGGACCATTCCCACCAGTCTGAGCAGGATCAGCTCCATCCTGGCTCTGGCCAGCAGAAGGGGCGTTAACTGGAGGAACTGGAAGATGCCCAAAATGAAAGCTAAAGATAATACTCAAGTTCTGACAGTGTCTCTTCCAAGCACCTCGCAGGATTTTCCTCTTAGGGGTCAAACCCTCCCTTTCCTGCAAGCAGATCATCCTTTTTCTCTGTTCTTAGCTATTTCCTTAAAAAAACCCCTCTCCTCCCACCTCTCCACCTTATCTTTATGGCATTGCTGCTTTATTCCTCGCATTGTTTCCCAGATAAGGCCGCGTGCCAGAGGTTGGGAATGTTCTCCATCCTTTAGCCAGGGTCTTTTCAAGTCTGTTAATTGCCCAGGGACACCCTTTGGCAGCGAAGGCACTGGGTAAACTGGGAGTTCATCGCTGTGTTCAATTGATTCTTTAAAATTTATGCTTAATTACAAAATGGATTAGAATATCGCACGACCTCTTCTTGTAAAAGGCATTGCATTAGTTATGATTAAAATTGAATGACTGACTACGCTGGAATTACATCAAAGAAAGTCCCAGAGTGGTGATAGTGGTGCTTGGTCTCCTCTAGTGCCTTATGGGTATTCCCGTGGTACCTCACGGGCTCTTGAATTGTCCTTCCAAAGCACTGCGTAAATAGAAATTGTTCATAAAGTTAGGTGAATTCCTGTGTCCCCATTTCCCATGTCACGTGCAGAGTCCAAAGCCAAAGGGAGGTCTCCAGATCTGCCCCAGTTATGAAGAGCTTGAGCCTCAGGCCTGCATCCTTTGGGGTGGCCAAGGTTACCTGCTCTTCCAGTTGTGAAACCTTATCCGTAAGATGTTCCCTGCTCCTGTTCCGCTCTGTAAGTGAGCTGTAGCGGTTGTGCCCCACCTCACATGTTTAATATCAGCCTCTTGCATCTCATGGTACCACAAGGCAGGCCACTGGAGGTGCATGTGGACTAAAAAGGGCAGTTTGTCTTAATACTCAGAATTTTTGTCCTCTGTGGAATCGAGGAGTGTTGGTTTCCAACTTTCTTTTCAACCACGGCTCCCAGACCGTTGCTTAAATGACGGCCAAGATCCTCAGGCAGTCTTGTAACTTCAGGACTTGGGACTCCAAAGGTAGTGAGAACCCAACGTGCTGAGCTGGTGATGATGTTCATGCTTTCCAAGTGCTTGGGGAACTTCTCAGTGAAACACTGATCCAAAGAGCTTCTCTGAAGCAGTCCCTGTTGTGAAGGACAGGGAGGATCAGGCCAGTCCCAGGTCTTGCTCTCCGCCAGGTGGAAGAATTGCCACGTTTTGTGGACAAGACTCCTCACCAGCACCAGAGGTTGAGATCTGGTGCTGAGGATGGAACTTTCTTCAACGGCACAGCCTTTGAGGCATCCTCTTCATCAGACCTTTCCTGTGGTGCTTGGATTTAAGGACACTTAGCTTGATCTCAGACTGTCTTTTGCCATCTGTGTCACCTGCAAACGCCAGAACATCCTGGCATCCCATCAGCAGCTTTCTAATCTTCTAGTCTTAATATTTAAAATTAGATTGACAATCCAAGAGACTAACCATTGCTGTCCATTCTAGGTTGCACTTTGGCTTCAAGAGCCTCCAATATTTTATTGCGACCATGTTATTTTGGGAAGGGCACAGGAATGTCGGGCAACTAGAAGATGCTTCATCAGCTGCTCACCAAAACATTGCTGAAAACATTTGTTTGGACCCTGCTGTTAACGGCACAGGGAAAGACATGAAGCTCATGGGCCCCGTCCCAGTGAGCAGAGAGATTCTCTTGTGGCTTAAAACGAATAGTTCAGATTTCTGGTTTCTCTTTGAACTCTGCTGGTGAGCTCGAGACAAGAGTGGAACATGTCTTGCCTTGCTTTGCTCATTGATTACGCTGGATGACAACGTTCGCCGTTCCTCTTCCTACTCTCCCTTCTCCCAGGAGTAACTTGTTAACATTTCTGCTGGGTTTTGATGTGCTCTGGCAGGAGCTGCTATGTGTAAGGAAAAATTCCCGACTAAAGAGCCTCTGCTGTGGAAAACCAGCTTGTCTTTGAACCCTCACCCAACTTTTCCTGGCCCTTCTTCTAAAAAGACAAGAATATTTGTTCTATTTCTGCGCGGCTCCATTAATACAATAGGGTATTTAGTTCTGTGGTTCCTCATTTTCCTCCTTCTCCTTGATTCCTGTACCTCCGCTGCACAATTACTTTTTCCAAGGTCTAGTTCAGCAGTTTTGGGATGGTTGGATCCGACTTGCGAGGTGGCCCAACTTGGACATCTCCCACAAATACCTCGTCTCCCCTCTTCACTCGGCTTCTCGCCGTACTTCATCTGCTGGCTGCTCCTCTTGGCTCATCCCATCGGTTCGGGCTCGGGAGCAGTCGTCAGAGCAATTGGTTCTTGGTCTCAACTGAGTAATTTTGAGCAAATGACTTTGCCTCGCTTTCTCTATCTGTGAAACGGGATTAATGCCATTAAGCCCTCTCCTATAAAGAACCTCCAAACCTAGGCATAAAAGCCCCGTACGAGAGCAAACACTGTGCAATCCCCGGGTTGCTGCTTTGGCTCCTCGCTCCGATTTGCAGCGGGAATCCATTTTTTCTCGACAACATCAACCTGTCATCCTTTGCCCATTTGGCAAATCCTGGAAGTTGTCCTGCTCCGGAGAAACACAACTGGGTTCGCTTCAAAACATTGCCTCTTGCCACCCATTTCAGGCCGAGAATATGTAATGAGCTTCCAGCGAGTCTTCAATCTTGGCCTCCCTTGTCAGCCGCAGCTTCCACTAATTAAAAAAACGAGGGAAGTTGCTTTGCAGACGGCGGAGGTGGCTCTGTTATTCTTCCTTTAACACTTGTTCTCCTCATCACGCGGCGGTTATTATACGTGTGGTATATCTTTCCCCTCCGTCAGTCCATTTACCTGTCTCTTCTTGTCTTGGGTGACAGATCGATATTGTCAAGTATGTCCTCGTGCTCCCTCCAGTTTCCAGCCTGACGTCCACTAGTCTATTCAATTAGGCTGAATCGGGAGGATAATTTACTGACCCCTCTCTCTCCTTAGCAGGTAAACTAGAAAATCATATACATGCATCTCCCGCACTCAGCTGACCTTGGAAGGCAAATTTAAGAGGATTTATTGTTGTCAGCTGCAGGCAAATATTGAGAACGTTCCGTTTGGGCTGAAGGGAGCTGCCGCGACGTTTGCGCGTGTGCGTTGTTTAATAACATTGCACTTAACGCGCTGTGATTAATTCAATTGATATTAATTACATCGCAATATAGGCGCCGGGGCCGTAATACTTTTTCGGATGGGTTTCCACCAATGAATCATTTTACGTGTGGCGTTTGCGAATGGGCCCTTTTTTCCAAAGCATTAAAGCCATGGTTAGAAGGGGAGGAAATCGGATCTGCGGCAGAGCCACGTCCCGGCTCTCCGGGCTCAGCCGCTCGCCGGCTCCGCTTTTCTTTTTTTTTTTTTTTAGGCAACGATTGTCCAGATCTTCAGATCCATCACTTTATTCGCATGGTATAAAAACCCAGCAGATCTAATTTCCTTTCTTTGACTCTCTTTATTAGGGTATTGGTTCTATCTCGTGTCCCTGCAGACTGATATTTTATTAGCTGTTAACAATGATCTGATAGAGGGAAAGAAGTTAACGTTTCGAGATGTTATTTATTTTGGTGTGTTTGTTCCTGGGCGAGGGTTTTTCTCTCCCCCCTCCTCTCCCAGCTTTGGACATTTCCAGCTGAGAAAGCTCCTCGGGAAATGTCGCCACTGCCACCTGCTTGTGGAGCCGGGACTGACACGCGTCCGCCGGGAGCGAGGGATGCGGGATGTGGGATGAGGGATGCAGGTTGTGCAGTGTGGGATGGAGGGATGCCGGGTGGAAGATGCAGGATGTGGGGTGAGGGGTGGAGGGAGCGGGATGAGGGATAAAGGATGCAGGGTGCGGAGCGTGGGATGGAGGGATGCGGGGTGAGGGATGTGGGATGAAGGATGTAGGGTGTGGGATGGAAGATGTGGGATGAGGGATGCGGGATGTGGGATGATGGATGAAGGATGTAGGGTGTGGGATGGAGGATGCAGGATGTGGGATGGAGGGATACGGGATGGAGGATGCGGGGTGCAGGATGGAGGGTGAGGGATGTGGGGTGCAGAATGGGCTGATGTGGGCTGTGTGATGAGGGACGGAGGGTGCGGGATGAGGGATGCAGGATGCGGGGTGTGAAAAGCTTGCTCCGCTTTTCGTGCGCGGGATGGGGTGCAGGATGGAGGGTGAGGGATGTGGGGTGCAGAATGGGCTGATGTGGGCTGTGTGATGAGGGACGGAGGGTGCGGGATGAGGGATGCAGGATTCAGGGTGTGGGATGGAGTAATGTGGGATGGAGGATGCAGGATGTGGGATGGAGGACACAGCAGCAAGCATGGGTTGCTCCACAGAAACCCACAGCCCATCTCTTAGCTGGGGGAGTCGATATTTTTTATTTTTAACAGACGTTTAAAAACTCCTCCAGGATGCAGATTTATAAATACCTGCCCAATTATAATGTTAATTTTATTCCTCGCTTCCCCAAGCCCACCTACTATTCCCCCACTATCACAGCAGACCGTAATTTTTTATTATTAGTTAGATACTCAACATCGGGCCGTGGCTTGATATATACATCCACCTCCATACATCATCGCGCTCCCCGATAGCTCGTTCCTTGTTCCTATTGACGTCAATGGGAATTTTGCCATTGACTTAAATGGGAGCAGGATCAAGCCCGAAATGATTCAGTGACGGGATGACAAAACAGTGAGGTGTGGGGAAGGAGAGACCGTAAACACAGCCGTGAGATGACACGGTTACTTGGCAATGGCCCATGCACAGCGCGCTTGAACTTTTTTAAAATTTATGGTACCATTGTATAAAATAAATGACTCATCATATAAAAGAAAATAGTCTCGGGGGATTCGCTTCTTGTGGGCATCGCAGCAAAAGTAGGTTTTAAGAATAATGATGGATGAGAGGGTTTTACTCTTAAAAAAAAAAAAAAAAGGAAGGAAGGAAGGAACGTGCAAATACACATTTTTTGCAGGGCTGGAGGAGGAAGCCCTCCCCAGAAATGCCTCTCGCTTCTGTTATTTATAATGCGCCAGTTTTCCCAGTTAACAGTTTAAATGAAGGGGCCGTTTCTTAAATGCTTTATTCATATTATACAGCGATTACCAGCTATAGCCATATTCCTTAATAACCTGTTATAAAGCATGTTATAAAATCCATTAGTGATGATGCTCGGAAAAGCTGTTAGAAAGCATAATGCACCGTAATCAGGGCTGTGCAAAAGTGACAAAAATGTTTGTCGTTTCACGCCGGGGTTTATATAAGAGCTAAATAATTTATTTTGCGATCACGGCGTTTTGGGTTGATTTTTTTTGTTTCACGGGGCGTTTTCGAAATGTCCCTTTTTAACGTGAAAAATAAACCCATTTCAGCTGCTTAAATATTCTGGGTTTGATTAAAATAAACACTTCCCCCCCCTTCCTCCCCCCCCGCCCCCGTCTCTCTCACATACGATCGTTTGAGAATAAATACATAAATAAAAGGAACTTTTTTCCCCCGCTTGAAAATTTGTGCGGGAGGAAATTTTTGAGTAAGATCTTCCTGGGCAAAATTGGGTCGTTTTTCACGAAGCCGAAGTGAACCTGCGCTTCAGGTGCTCGCTGTACGTGGAGGTATAGACGGATTTAAATGGTCGGCTTCTATATTTCATGGCATTGCGGCGCAGACACCCCGTTTGCTTTTTCATTTCAATGCCTCCATAATGTGTCCCCAGCAGCATTTCCTGGTCGATGGGGAATCGGTGAAACGGGTGGAGGTGACAGAAGGAAGCAGCACCCGCTGCTCTGCACTCACAAAATCCACCGGCTTTGTTATTTGTTAGGAATTAAGTGCTAAAAATGATACCAGGAATCTACCTGGAGCAAGGGGAGTCCAGGAGGGCTGGACCGTGTTCCTGCATCCCGGTGGGATGGAGGATGGAGGGGTCAGAAGGGGTCTGGGCTCAGGCTTGGGGCTGGGGATGTTTGTGGGAATTTGAGAAAAGGTTCAGTCCCGTTTGCAGGATTTCTTTGTGGTTACGGGTGAGTTATAATCTGCCAAAATGGGGCTGGGGAAATATTCTGAAATAAAGCGATTATGATAAGAGATGGAGGAGTGAGGATTTAGGGGTCGGTGGCCAGAAAACACGGGAACAAGATGCAGGATTAAAAACAGCGCTGGGAGAAGAGAAGCCCATCGAAACCAGCAGAATTTAGGCTGGTTTTAAGATCCTTCCTCTTCTGTTTTCCTCTCTCTTGTTCAGCCTGATCGCTGCTGCCAAAGCCGCTCTTTCCACCCGGTTTGGCCTCTGGATTTCGGGATGCTGGTGGGAAGAAGGGGACGGGTGTTCTCTGTCGAAAACAAGCTCCAGGTTTGCTCTGAAGCCCGGGGGGGGGGAGCGTGGAGCGAACACCCCCACGCCACCTCCCAGCCCGCTGATGCAGATGAGGTTTTATTGTGCATGCAAACACGAGGGTCACTCGGAAGAGCCGCTTAAAATAATACCCATGGCAGATGAGCGCGTTGGGAGGGTTCGTGAGGGCGGGCGGGAGTTTGGGGCTGGGACCGAGGAGCGCAGGAGTTCCGGGCAGGCCGTGTGCGTCTGGTTTGGTGTGTGTCCATGTGAGTCTTGTCACGGCCTCCTCTCACCCGTTTGGTTTGAAATCTCCTTTGCCGAGTTTGGACTCAGCTCTGCTTGTTGCTGTGACACAACCCGAAGCAATGCCGGTGGGGTAAATAGCGATAGGCTGGATCCAGTCCTGGTTTTAAAAGAAAAATAAATTGAAAGGGTTTTAACCCCCTAAACAGACAGTTTAAAAAAATTTTTTAAATTTGAGTGTTTGTACGAAATAGCGACTGGAAGAAAACAGCCCTTTGGGTGGGGCTGGGATGCTGCACGGGCGATACGGGAGCATTAAGTACCAGGTACTCTGGGGCTAATGATGTGCTTCAGATTGAGGGCAGCCGTAAGGTCCTTTTACATGAAAGGATAAAGGTACTTTATTGTACTTGGAAATCAAGCCCAGGAGCTTTTTGTGGCGAGCTGAAGAGCTAAGCTAATTACTTCGAAGTAATGTCGTGCAAAGGAAGTAGCAGCGGCTTTAATTTTCTTCCCCTCATCCCAACAAACCTCAAGCCCGTGTAGTTTTTCCTCTCATTACCAAACGCCTGAAATGAGAAGCTGTTTGGTCTTCCCTCTTTGGGGTATATAAAATCCCACCGTAAAATAAACCCCGTCGTCCCCCCGGGGTTTTCAGGACTGAAGGTGTGGGGTGGTCGGTGTTTAAACATTTTGCATTACCCAGGGCAAGTGAGAACTTTCCTGTCATGCCAAGAAACACCAGTGAATTGTCAGCCCTCAGGACCACGCTCTGTTTTGGTGCCCAGCATTATGGCAAATGCTCTATCTTCAGGTTTTCCCAAAGCAGCATATGGTGGAGTGGGGGGGGAAGGGGGCTGGAAATGAAGCTGTGCATTCTGCTCCGTTGCCTTACAGCTGTGGTTGGCCACGCCGTGGCTTCGGCATCGAAAGGACCTGCTGCCAAGGACAGCTCTGCCGGGCCACGGGAGCAGGGACAGAATTACATCTCAGCCTAAATTTTTCCAGGTTGAGATGGTGTTGCCTTGAGCTGGGGGAGATGCTTTCTCTCTGCTATCCCCCCTCTCCCCTCCCAGCCCTTGTCCCACGGCTGCCAAGTCACCCATCCCCATCCCAACGTGTCCTCCTTGATTTGGGCACATTGGCACAAGCCGGAGACGTGGAGACGATCGCGGCTGCCGGGTCACCCATCCCCATCCCAACGTGTCCTCCTTGATTTGGGCACATTGGCACAAGCCGGAGACGTGGAGACGATCGCGGCTGCCGGGTCACCCATCCCCATCCCAACGTGTCCTCCTTGATTTGGGCACATTGGCACAAGCCGGAGACGTGGAGACGATCGCGGCTGCCGGGTCACCCATCCCCATCCCAACGTGTCCTCCTTGATTTGGGAGCCTTGGCACATCCCAGAGACATGGAGACGGATGGTCCCGGGGCCTCGGCTTGTCTGCTGCCGGAGAAACAAAGAAACTGCAGCGAGCACAGTTATTTAAAAGGAGCTGTAATATGTTACTGTTATGGGTCATTGCGGGGTTTTTTTTATACTGATATTACCATTATTATCCTCTCCAGCCATAAAAATTGATTGGTGAGATGAGCCGTCTGCGATAGTCTCTGGTGCTGGCTGCGGGACTAAATCTCTCCATCCAGGTGGAGCAGAGGGATGGAGACAGCCCGTCCCTGCTCCCCCCAGCCCTCCCCAGCTCCTGGACCAGAGCCACCCCTCTTGACAACCCCAGACAGAGAAGGTCTCCTCCGTATCCATATGATCCATGACAGCCACCACGTTGGCAGGACCGGATGCTGAGATTTTGGATGGGTGAAGCTCTTGCCAAAGGCACCAGGAACTTGATCTGGCTCCTGGGAAGATGCTTTTTTGGGAGTTTGAGCTGGGAGCGGGGCCGTCTGGTGGGTCAGGAGAGTATGAGCTCGCGTGCAAGGAATGGAGGCTGAAAGTGGATTTTAGGAGGCAAAACGGAGGGAGCCTGGGAGGAGAACTGGCCACACGCTGGTATCTTAAAATAAGGAATAAATACGCAGCGATGCTCAGAGAGCTCGGCTTTTTTTTTTTAATCACCACACAATTCCCGCTATTTTTTCAAGAAGACCGGGCTGCTATTTTGTTAAAAAAAGAAAAAAGCAGAGGCTAAAGTTAAAGAGAAGCAGACTGAATGGAGCAGGCTGAAAAGACCCAGGCGGAGCTGGCAAAGCGTGCAGCGTCCTGGCTCGCGCCCCGTTGGAGCAGAGCAGATCCCAAGGCGGTGATAAAACCCCGGGTTCCTGCCTGCAGCCCTCGTGCGCTGCCCACACAGCCCCCGTGGCACCGTACCGTGGCTGGAAACGCTCTTCTGGCCTGTTCTCCAGTGACCTCGGTGGAGTGAAGCCAGTTGACGCCAGCCGATGAGCTGCCCTCCTGTGTGTATAATTATTCACGGAGCGAGAGCCGGGAAAGTTTAGATTAAGGCCGTGGATACATGAATGGGTCAGCACGAGGCACTTCAGCCTTTTGGAAAGCTGTGTCCACGTCGTGCAACCCCTTGAAAGAAACTTCACCCTGAGAGTGACAAATGGAAACCCTTGAGGAATTAGGGGGGAATTTGTCATGTTGGGTTTTTTTCCCGGCGTGCAGCCTGCTCTGCTCTCACGCTGCTGGGCGCGCAGCTGCCGAGCTGCCCTTTGCCTCCAGCTTCGGGCCTCGAGCTTCATGTGGCTGTAGAAGATGGAGTCATAGGCATGATGTGCACGGGCTGGTCCTTGATCATGGAGGAGAGACCTTGTAGGGAGTGATAACATGGTCTGCAGGTTCCCTTTTCTAGATGTTCCCTTTCCTGGATGCTCCCTTATCTGGGTGGTCTGTTTTCTGGATGCTCCCTTTTCCTGAGGTTCCCTTTTCTAGATGCTCTCTTTTCTGGATACCCCCTTTTCTAGATGCTCTCTTTTCTGGAGGTTCTCTTTTTCTGGATGCTCCCCTTTCTGGAGGTTCTCTTTTCTGGATACTCCCTTTTTCTGGAGGTTCCCTTTTCCAGATGCCCCCTTTCCCAGATGCTCCCTTTTCTAGATGCTCCCTTTTCTGAAGGTTCTCTTTTCTAGATATTCTCTTTTCTGGAGGTTCCCCTTCTAGACATGGAGGAGAAAAGCAGATCGTCTCTTCTGCCCTCCAGCCCAGGGGATGCTCCTGCCCCTTGGGGAGATCAAGTAGAGCAGCTCAGGGTCTTGTGCCGCCAAAGCTCATTGTAGACCTGGTCCACACGACCTCAGCCTCACCCGGCTTTTATTTGCTTCTCTACAAGGGAAAGAACAACACATTTCTCCTCCTGTCTTGTGCTTTAACCAACAGCTTGTCCCCGCAGCAGCCCTGGGCTGCAGGCGGGTCCCGGTTCAGCAAAGATACGCTGAAGTCTTCTCAACTTCAATGTGCTGATGAGCATGTGCTCAATGAAGGTCTCGGTTCCTGCCACGGTAAATTAAACCTGGGGTTTAGTGATTCTCCAGCTCAAGTGCTCTGCTGGTGTCTGGTCCCAGGGCTGGGCTGGTTTAATCCCAGTTGGTGATGTGGATCCGTGCAGATTTTTTCCTGCGTCTTTGCCGTGCTCTGGTTTCTTTCTTTCTTTCTCTATTTTTTTGCAATACATGTAGCAGAGAGCTTCACCCATGTAAAAAAATCGTTCCCACTCTTCATTACAGTGACCAGAACTCAATATCAAACTTCAAAAGAAGGGAATTTTCCCCATCCAAACCTGGGCTTGAACCTTAGAGGGGAATTTCAAATTCCACAGACCTCTAAAAGTATTGGGGGCGACAAATGAATTGTTTTCAGGATTGGCTTTTAATTTTTTTAACCTGTCATATGGGGCGAAACGGCACCAGAATCTGCAGCAATCCTCGGACGGGAGGCACGCGTCGCGGTGGAACATGCAAAACCTGCTTATTATGTAATGAGGTTTGCATTGATTTGAAAAATACACCATGCCAGAACCTTCCCCCGTCCCCCCGCTCTACAAAAATAAATAAAATAAACGGGGAAAACCTCAGGGAAAAATTTCTGACAGTCCCTGAGTGCTGCGGGGAGACGGCAGCTAGTTAGGAAATATTGCGGTGTCAGGCTGATTTCATTTATACAATTTATTTTATTGAGAAATATGGGCTAAAATAAATTTCCAAAACAAATGTTATGACTTCCCATCCTCGGCGAGCCTGGGTTTCTCATCAGCTGAGCGTGGAGATCCCACCGCAAGTGAAAGGCGTTTGCAGCAGCCGCGAACGGTGAGCGAGGAGAAGGGATTTGAGAGCCTTAAAATAACATTGGGGCAGCTCTTTGAGGGTCGCGTGGTGCCCGATCGCGGCGTTATTATTAATATTTCCACCAAGGGCCATAACGTTGAGTGCTGTGATGGAAAGTGCCACCGTGCTGGAGCTGGGAGGGGATGCCTGAGATGAATTTCCATTTAGAGGAATCGCTTTGATTTTAGAGCTTTCTCGCAGCCCAGGTCTGTGTACAGAGCATGGGCGTGAGGTGCTGTCCTGGGGTGAGGGATGTGGTGGCTCCTGATGCTCCTGGGAGCTGCCCCAACATGCAGCCACCACTTCCAGGGCTTCCCCTGGGCTTTTGGAGGAGCCTTGAGGCTCTGGTACGGGGCATCCAAGCTTTTTGGGTTGTGTTCTGCTGGGAACTGCTCATCCTGGGTCTGCTCTAATCCTGGGAAGGACTCAGCTCCTTCAGCAGCGAGGACTTTCTGAAGGTCCCACCTCTGAAAAGAGCATACGGTCATTTAAAAATAATAATTAAAAAAAAAGGGGCATTGCTGGTTTTGAATCGGGATGCTTTCTTATAACTTTTTTTTTTTCCTGTCTTCCTGAAATTCTCAGTGTCTTTGCTTTGTTTTGCTTAGTTAGTTGCTATGTTGAAATCAGGTTTGCTTCAAATCAGAACTGGAAATATTTTCATCCCGTTGTAGATATCGAGGTCTTTGGACACACAAATATTTTTGTTCTATTCTAGATATCGAGGTCTGTGGACACATGAATATTTTCATTCTATTCTAGATATCGAGGTCTTTGGACACACAAATATTTTCCTTCTATTCTAGATATTGAGATCTTTGGGAAACAGAAACGTTTTAATTCTATTCTAGATATTGAGGTCTTTGGACACAAATATTTTCAATCTATTCTAGATATTGAGGTCTTTGGGAGACACAAATATTTCCATCCCGTTGTAGATAGCGAGGTCTTTGGAAAAAGGCAATGGCTGTGTCCCTTCATGGACATCTCTGATCCAGGACAGGGGTAATAATCCTTATTAATATTTGGACTTTAAAGCTTGTTTCATGTTTCAACCTTAAAAAGTGTCGCTGTCACGATGTTGCTTTTGAAAGGCAAAACCGTAAGGGCTCTAAAGGAAATAATTATGCGCTTAAATCTCTGCATGAAATTAGCCGGGAATTTGCCAGTACTTTAAATTCCTCCATTTAAATTGAATTTTAAATTAATCAGGGCTTAAAAGCAGTGCAGGCTCTTGTACAAAGTGTTATTTTACCGCTCCAAACGCCCCGAAACTGGTGGGTGTCGGTGCAGTGGGACAGCCCTGGAGATGCTCGGGATCAAGGGGTGCTGGTGTAGGTCAGAATATGGCCCAAAGAGCTCGGAGCGCGGTGTCGGTGTGAGGGGTTCTCGGGGGCTTGGTCCGTGGTGGTGAATTTACCCCATGTAAAATAAGCGATGGCAGGATAAAACCCCGGAGTAAATCACAGCGCGGTGGAGAGCGGAGCCCCTGTTGCATAAGTCAAGCCTGGAGAGATGTGGAGACATAAAATAATTAGGAAAAAAAAAAATAATAAAAAGATTTAAAGTATGCAAACCATACTGAAAACTTGATTAATTAATTACAACCAGCGGACTAAATTCTGCTCTCAATTAACACGTGCAGCCCCATTGAAATTAATGGGGTTGCACATGTGCGCGGGCAGAAATTGGTGCGATAGGTTTATTACCAGTAAATGGCAATTAATAATGGTTCTCCTTTTATATTTCCTATTATAGCCTATTAATATTTCCAGTCCTTGGAACCGCACCGCTACCGCGACAGCAGTTATGAATTAGGAGCTGGGGGAACCCCTTTTTTTTTATTTTATTTTTTTACTTTTTTCCCTGAAAGAAGTTTCTGTTACCAAAAGTTTGCCTAGTGTTATTTTTATAGCCGAGTGAGAGAGAATTTACAGGGAGCTGAAATCATTGAAGCTAATTAGCTGAATGGCCCTATTATTTATCCAGGGACACGTAGTACAATAATTGCTATTGCAGGTTTGAAGCATCTCAGGGATATTAATTCCAGAGCTTTCATGTCATCTCAGTACAGTAAAACTTCCTAATGGCACCCTGAAGGTGCATAATCTCATTTTAAAACTACTTTTTCTTCTTTTTTTCTGAGGGAACTGGCAGAATCTCCTTCCATAAAAGCTGAAAAAGGGGAAGAACTCATAATATTTTCCTCATAAGAAAGCAGTTATATTTTCTTATTATTTTTTCCACTCTCTGACCTTTCTTGCTTCCCGATGATGGGCCTGCCAGAGCTCTTCATCAAAAGTTTCCCTGAACTTTGATCTTCTGCCGCTCGCAGCAGAGTGGTGATGGCCATTTTGACAGCAGCCAAGGGGCTGGGATGAGGTGAAGGGGCTCGTGTCCCTCCTGGAGCTCCTTCAAAAAGCAGAGAAGGGGTGAACAGAGGGGCCTGATGTCCTCATGGAAAGGACCCACCAGTGTCCAGGTCGGTCCTGTGGTGTGGAAGGTCTTGGGCTTTACCTTTTTCTGTGCGGCAGCCCAGGAGCTCTTGGGGGTCACCTGGCCCAAGGATGGTGTGAGGAGCTTGGGGCAGAGCTTCTGCCCCTTTCTCCCATCCTGGCGTATCGTTGATAGATAGTTTTCATGGGCGATGCTGAAGGACAAAGTTTTCAGGAGCTGGGAGCAGGATGAGTTCTGCACCGTTTTGTGTTTTATGGGGTTGAAGGTGTTTTGTGCTGCCCAGGAGATCATGGCTCGCGGTGTGTCCCCTTTGCTGCAGGTCTCTCCTGCCTTAGTTTCTGGGCAACCCTGGCCCAGAAACGCTCCCAGCCTGGGCAAGCAAGGCTGGGAGATGGGAGAGAGCAGTGAAGTCCCCTCAGTGCCACCGTCAGTGGCGTGACATGCACAAAGCCACGTCTCCCAAGGTCCTGCCCCAAACCAGGTCTTCCCAACTAAGCTCCATCCCATCTAAGTTTGCACCACTGTATCTGGCAAGTGCGTTTCACCTGGTGGGGATAAAATAAAGCATCCACCAGAGAGGAGAGCCAAGATGAAGCCCAAGTTTGTCCATTCCTATGGTTGAGAGATGGCTCAGATTCATTCCTCTCACTTCAGGCTGTTGGACAGGAGCCTGGGTGAAGACCCCAAGACCTTGGGGCAGAGTGAAGTGTCCCAAGGGAGAGGTTTGCATCTGGCAAGAGGAGGAGGTGTTTTTGCTAACAGAGACACCTCACTTGGGTATCGAGGGTTAAATGGGATGAGTCCAGGCTCCAGGCCCCCACAGCAGCTGCGTGATGCACAGAGAGGACAGGTCCTGCACCAAAGTCCTTCCTGGAGCCTGATCAGGCTCTTCCAAAGATGCTTATCCAGAAAGAGATTCGATTGTGGTGCCCATTTTGGAGTGAGGGACCTCAGAGCATCTTCACAGCCCGTGCAAAGGTGGGGTGCAGATACCCAGGAGATGCTCAGGTCGCTGTACCCGTGGTCAGGGCTGGACCCCGGTGTGGAAATCAGCGTTTTCAACCAGCCAGGGTTTGCGATAGAACCATCGATGGGCCTTTAATTAGAACCCTGTGAACGGCGCTGCTTTCGCTTTAATTTAGCTTGATTTAAATGACACTCGTGGGCCAGATGAAGCAAAGTCACTGGAGCTACACCAATTTACACCAGCTGAGGATTTGGCAGTAAAAGAAGGGGAGGGGGGGGTGTGTGTGAAGGTGATTCCCTGTACTTTGTTTTAACCCAACAATCTTTACAGCCATCCATTAAGGCGCTCCACCAGGCATTGCTCCTTCTGCAGAAGAGGTTTCAGCGGAAGAAATAAAGCCGTGAAGATTCAGTTTTCACTCGGTTTCTCGTAAAGACAGTCAGACTCCAACATAAACAACAATTTACACCCAGCATTTATTCTGGAAATTACAGTATCGTGCAGCTAACGCACACAGATAAATAATGTTTTATGGGATTCTGTGGAGTCCTTTCAGGGTAGTGGATGTTTAGTAGAATTAGAAGACTTAGAAAACGGAGAGCTCCGGCTCTAGCTGTTAATCCTGGGAAACGCAAACGCAGAGCAGGCTCCCACAATTAAAAAGATAAAAAGAAATTCCTCCCCACTCTTTTCTTTAAAGAACATCTTTATTAAACATTCAAGGGGACAAGTCCTCAAACCTTCCCAGGCAGGGAGAGGTTTGCGTTTGTCGTGTTTCCAGCTCATGGATGGGAAAAACTGGTCAGAGCTCCTCAGTCCTCTGAAAAAAGGTATTTATTTAATGGTCCCTGTCTTGTCAGAGCTCTCCTGACACAGGCTGACCCCCCTCCATGATGGGTAACCTTTCCAGGCACCGCTGCAGCAGAAGCAAGCCCAGGCTTTATGGCTTTGTGTAAAATACAGGGAAAAATGGCTGGATGTAAGAAAATCTGTCATTTTTGCAGCGGACTCGTTGCCAAAGGGAGTCAGTATTGGAGACTTCGGCATAAAACTCTTTGACATGTCAATGGACCGAGGGAGAAGCATGAACTCCTTGGCAGGAGCTGTCTGGAGGAGCTCCCCAAGCCCAAGGGGAGCTGAAGCACATCTGAGGCCAGGTATAAAGGGCTTCAAAATGCCACTATCCTCTTGTGAGACACAGTTGGTCCTTAAAAGTCATTTTAGCCTGCAGAAGTGGCTGATGTGTCTGATCTCTGCTCTCGCCAGGACTCATGGAGGCTTGATGGCCCCATGGCCACGTAGCCCTTCGGGCAGGAGCCAAGGTGCGGGGCTGGGCAGGAGCATCCTGCATCAGGGCTTCAGAAGAGGAGGGTTGTCAGCTCGTTTCCTCCTATAAAACTTTCCCCCTTTTAGCCAGGTTACCTCCAAAACACCCCGTTTGTAAAATCAAAGGTCGAGGTCCAGTGTAACAGAACAAGGCCAGAGCATCCGATCTCCAGGCAGGATGAAGCAACATTGAGTAAACTTTTTGAACAAGAGTCCACTGATCCTAATTAACATCAGCCTGTCACGATTATTATTAGTTATTATTAGTTAGGGGGTTGAACCGCTTCACCCGGGGTTTGTTCTTTGAAGCACGGTGTCTCCCATCCGATGGCAGCTTTGCCATCCTCGCTACAAATACCGCGGGGGTCAAAAGCGTCGGTGCCTTGTCCGGCTTCTCCTGCTCATGGGATGGTGGAGGCTGGATGTGTCCGTATGCTGCTCGGGCTTCTTTTCCTGTTTAGTTTGTTGCTGGCTGCGGAAATGCCTTGTTTAGGGTAGGGGTTGCTGGCCCCCGGTGCTGAGTCAGCTGCAGTTTGATGTATGGTCCGGGATGAGTCTCTGCCTGCTCTGACCTGCCTTCCCCATGGGCGCGTGGAGGGATGGCTCTGCGGGTTTGGGGTTTTTATAGAATCACAGAATGATTTAGGTTGGAAGTAGACATCTAGGATCATCAAGTCCAACCTTCGTGCCAACATCTGCCTGACCCCTAGACCCGAATGGCTGCATCTACTCGTTATTTGAACCCCTCCAGGGATGGTGACTCCACCACTGCCCTGGGCAGCCTGTTCCAGTGCCTGACCACTCTTTGAGTACAGACCTTCTTCCTGATATCCAATCTAAACCTCCCCTGGTGCAACTTGAGGCCATTACCTCTTCTTCTGAGGCTGTTACCTCTTGGCATGTCTGTCCTGAGAAGGTGAATGAGGCAGCAGGAGGGAATGGAAAATGAATGCTTGGCCTTTAAAAAGTAGGGAGGTTAGCTGGGGAATTCAGACTCCAGCTTTTGTGGTCCACCAGCCCCAGGAATGACTGTGTGGCCAGGGATGGGTGAGCTCCAGTGGATTCAGAATAAGCTGTTCCTCCCACAGAAATACCCATGTCCTTTCTGGTCCAGAGTTGAACACTGCGAATCAGAAATTCCCTGGTGCGATACGAGTTTGCCTGCCCAAATCTTCTAACAAGTAGAAAAACTAGGTCCAAAAGGTGACAGTTTTCCCCATTCTGCTCAAGAGAATGTTAGTTACAGAGCCTCAGTTTTCCCAGTGTAAAGCTGTGGAGCATCCGGTCTTGAGCCCGGAGGCAGCTTTCTCTGTTTCTGTGCCCAATAACAGAGCAAACCTAGATCTTATGTGAGGTAAGATCATTGCGATATAAATAATGGAGACCACAGAAATGTGGGATGTGACAGCTCAGATCAGACTCGTGACCCACCTCATCCAGTAGCTGTTACCTCCAAGTGACCAGCACCAGCTGCTTTGGAGAGTCACAAGAAAACCCCGTAATGGTGGGTGATGGAATAACTTGCCTATATTTAGAAATTCCCTTCTGACCCTTACTGCTTTACGACTTGAAGCATAAAGGTTTATAGTCCTTAACTTTTATCTTGCCTAATGAAGCTGCAGATGTTCGTGCTATTCGTGTAAATATCCAGCCCGTATCGGTGCAGGTAAACAAGAGGCTACATTAATTCCTGCCACATCGTGATTTAATATGCTAACGGGGAGTGCCTGGATCTGTGGGTGGGTTTGATTTTGGCCCCATCAGAGCTGCTGGCAGGTCCTCCTGGTCCTGCTTCCGCCCCAAGGACATCTCATGGGAGACTTTGTAAAGCCACGTACGAGGCTGGCTTGGGTTCCTTCCCTGTTTTGCTTGCAGATCCCATTTTCATTCCAGTCTTCCCACTCCTTCCCCCTCTGTTGTTGGTTAAAATGAACCTCAAGAGGAAGGGAGCTGGCCTGGCGCGTCCCAGCTGCGAGAGATGGAGCGAGAGGCATTTACAACCTGACAGCAAGATAAAGATAAAGATGAATCCAAAGCCTCGGTGGCTGTTAGCGAGGGGAGGAGGAAACGTTTATGGCCCCATCTGCCGGCGTTTCAATAGGATGGGACCAGCTTTATGGCAGGAGCCTCCAGTGCCACTTCCTTCCATTTGGGAACAAGGAGCTGATTTCAAGCTGTTCCCAGTGATCCTGCTCTTTGCCCCACTGGTTGCCCCCGGGCTGGGGCAGGAAGGAAGGAAGGGAGGAGATGGTGATGCTGCAGGGACCCGGTGGGGTCCATGGGCACAGGTCGCACCCACGGCCTTGAATTCAGGATGTGCGTCGGTCGTGATGATGGAACCAGCCTGGAGAAGCGGGTTCTGGGGGTGTTTGTGTGGGAGCTGGGGAGCAGAGCCTCTCCACCGCCCTCTTTCCCAATCACCGATTGATCAACGATCTCATCGATCAATCATTTACCCCATGCGAACAACACAGCACCTTGCGCGGAGCTGCTGCTTTTTTTTAGACCTGGAGGAGTCAAAGCTGCTCCTGGGGCAGCTCCTGCAAGAGAGTCTAAACCAGGCTGGGTGAGGATCAGCCTCTAGTTTCTCTATTAGTTTCTCTAATAACAGGGAAAAATTACAGCGATTTTCTGGTTAGGAGAGAGCACCTCACGTCGGAGATTAGCAAGCACTTTACAGTAGAGTTTAACTGGTGTTATCCCTCTTTTGCAGCTGGAGAAAATTGATAGTTAGAGAGGGACGAGGGTGTTTTCAGGGTCAGCGGAGAGCCGGGAGCGGCTGTTTGCTGCTCTTCACTGCAAGCTGGCACCAGGCACCGAGCCCCTGTGCTGGGGCATTTAGCACTTGGGAGCTCAACTGGGCCTGATTTTAAATAGCACCCCAAAGATTTGAGGTTTGCCTGTATTTGCCGCAAAATCTCGCCGAGCAGAAGCCGTACGAGTTTCCCCGAGCAGGTGGGCTCTCCCCTCGGCTCCGCGCTGGCTCCGTGCTCAACCCTGGGACTCCACGCCAGCTTCCGCAAATATTTGCTCCATAATAGGACAAGGTACCAAAAGAGCCCCAGAGCAGCAAGAAAATCTCTGGGAAAAACAATTATAACACACCTGCGATTTTTTTTTTTTCCCCTCTAGTAACCATAGCAATAATCTTTTGGTGTCTCGGGGTTACGAGGCGGCTTTCAAAAGCCTTGGAAATGGCAAGCGGCTGGATGCTGCCGGGTGCTGAGCAGGTCCTGGGAGGAGAGGGCAGCTGAGCATCTTGCAGGAGCAGAGCCCTGGATGGTTTTAAACCACGTAACCTCCCACCTCAGCGAACTCTTCCCATGTGCGAGCGCAGCCCTCCCTTGAAGTGGTTAACTCAGCTGTGAAGCCTTCTATCAGCCGTAATAGCTTCAAGGTGGGGAATAAAAAATGGAGAGTGTTTAAATTGTTAATGGGTTTCATGTTCTTGTCACTGTTGAGGGTTTGTTCCCTTTTATAAACTCATAGTTTTTGGTTGACATTGCTTTTATGTGAGCCATCAGCCGGTTGGTGATGGTGTTCCTGTGTTAGACCATTACTGCCGGATTGTATTTGCAGTAAAGAAAGAGAATGGAGGCCGTAAATCTACAGGCGGAGATTTAGGGCTCTGTTTCTCTGCAGTTTAGGTCCATGTGCTCGGGAAGTCCATTCTCCCCCGGCAGAATTACACCCTCCCGAACGCTCCTGCTCCGGCGCTGATGGACGGGGCTCATTGCCTCGCTCCAGCCCGCTCGGAGCTGGAGGGCGGCCGGCGATGGGGAAGGTGGATGTTGAGTTTTATTCTGCTCCTCTAACTTTCAGAAGAGATGGGGAAAGTGGAGAAGAGAGTAATTGCTCCAAGTAGGGCAGATCCTGCTCTTGCTTGGGATGGGGCCTGGTGGGTGTTGACCCCTTTGGCTCTGCGCAGGGGCTACACGAGGGATTTGGGCTCATTGGCACGCTCGGCAAAGGGGCAGAGGTGGTCGCTGCGTGTAAGGATGGTCCAGGCACAAGCACGGTCCCCTGGGATGGGCCATGGAAGGTCACCGACAGCAGCCAGTGAATCACATCTCCGTGACCCTTGTGTCTTTTTCCCCGCTGGTCCCCAGCAATGGACATTTTGCTCTAGGATTTGTCTTGTGAATCGAACCTTTGCTGAGACATCCCAGAAAACCTGGAACAGGGACCCAAGCACTTCCAAGCTCTGGTCTTGGCTCTGCCCACTGATTTATTGTAAGCTGCGTAAAGTACAAAGTGAAGGTGATGAACAGATGGTGGATTGTTAGAAGAACTAATGGCCTGTGTGGGGCCAAATTCCCATGGCCACTGGCACATCAGCCCGGGGTTTAACCCAGCAGAACAAAGTCTGGCCTGGTTGAGAGCAGGTTTGGAGGGGTGCAGGAGGTGATGGAGTGAGCGTGTGAGATGCCTTTGCCCCATGTTCCTGGTGGCTGGATGCAGGGTGGTCCCTAAAACCCCCACCAGCACATCTGGGCTTGGCCCCCTCCCATGTCAGCCGCGTCACCAGTGTGCGTGATTTAATTGCACGCAGCCACTGAACCCGTGTTGGCCCATTAAAGGCATCAGATGATCTCTTCATGAGCTGTCAGTCCAAACTGAGCCTCAAGTCTGGTGCTTAAAAGATCTAATTTTCCTAATTAGCCAGGCCTGCTCCTGCCTGCCTCTGCCCACCCACCCGCGCCGAAGGGCTGGGCCGAAGGACACGCTCCTGGGGGGCTCAGCGCTGCCTCTGCTCCCAGAGCCTGCAGAGTTCATCCCAGGGTCAGGCACGGATCCTGCACGGGGAGCCTGAGGTGCTGTTTGGCCTCTTGGGATGGTGCAGGTGTGTTTTGGGGGGGCTGGGGCCAGCAGCATCACTTGGTCTTCCTTTTGGAGAGGTGCGGGAAGGCAAAAATACAGCCTGGATGGGGCTCATCCTTCCCTGTCCCAGGAGCTTAACGCAGAACAGTCAGCTCGAAGCATTGCAAAATCCCAAGCCGGCCTTCCTTGCTCTTCCCCTTCCTCTTCCTCCTCCTCTGAAATGAAAACTCGTGACTTTTTGGCTTTCAGAGCACGTGCTGCCTGGGAGGTGGATTCAGGCAGATGGAGTCATGTGCACCCCTGTACTCCGCTCACCCCTCACTGCCCTCCGGCTCGAAACAGTGCTGCCCATAATTCCAAAGTGTCGTAAATGCGAGGTCTGGCTTTGTTGTCTGCCCTTTTCCCTCGTGTTTTAAAGCTTTTCTTTCCTCCACAAGGAAAAGGAAGCTGTGCCTTGTGTATTCACGGGACTCCGGGAGCACGGAGCTTTAAAGGGAACGTTTGCAATAGGGTGAAATGGCACAACTGGCAAGCGATCGTTCGTGCCACGGGGATCTGTGACCTCCCCCTCCAGCCCACTGTGTCCTTGCTGCCACCAAGGCTGGTCAGACGGGGAGCTTTCAGAGGTTTTGCCCTCTGAAGTTGGGGTCTGGGGGAGCTGCACCCCTCGCAGACCCACCAGGCTCACCCAGCCTGGAGCATTTGACTCCGGCACAAATACCGATCATCTCCGTGGGTCCAGCTCGGCCCCAAAGAGCCCCGCAGGTGTAGGTCACACCTGCTTTGAGCCACGTCACGTCTGGGACTGGTTCCTCCCTGCCTGAGTTACTGGTTTCAGTACCTCAGGACAAGGTATTTCTCAGTTATTTCGCTCTTGATGGGCACAGGGGGGTCCTGCAGGCAGGTCAGGGGGATAATTTCCTACCCTACGTGTGTATGTAGGTGTGTATGCACATATATAGACACATATGCATATATATTATCATGAGGGAAGGTCGAGCACATTACTCAAGCCTCAGCTTTCCCCTGAAGTCCGTTGTTTACAGAGACAATGCCTGTCCCTGGGGCTCGCTCCCATAAAACCTTATTATCATGTATTCCAGGGTATAAACTTCAGCCGTCAGCCCCTGAGCCCTGTTTCATCTTCCATTTTCCTCCGCTTTTATTCTCGCCTCTGCCGGTTTTTAGTTTTGCCGGGATATTTGATCTGCGCGCCGATAGACTTCTTATCCATCAAATAAGACGGGAAATCCTGGGAGAGCGCTAGTGGACTTGGGATACCTTGATCTGGAGGCCGGGAAAGGTCAGGCCAAACCCGCCTTCCTGCTCCGTGTGCTTTGCTCCTGCCCGTGCCAGCGTGAATCGGGGCCGGGGACGATGCCGGGACCTCGGCAGAGCTGCTCCAGGTGCTGCTGGGCTTGGCTGCCCTGGATCCCCACCGGTTTCCAGAAACTGGGAATGCTGCCCCGTTCTTCCCCAACCTCCACGTTAACGGTATCGATGCCGGTTATCGAGCGATGCTGTTTCCATCCTCCCTCTCGCATCCTGTCACCAGCATGGGGCCGGCTCGCTGCTGCTTTCCTGCCGCCAATGACCAGGCTTCACTGATGCCTCTGTGTTTTCTGAGGATTCTTTTTTTTTGGGCGTTACTTGATGCTCTCTCCCGCTCTGTAGCGGTACCTCAAGCAGTACAGAAATCTCTCTGCGTGGCCTGCCAGCCTCTTGCCTTTCTCTAGAAGGCTGATCCAGCATTATAATATAGTAACAGCAAAAAGGCACCTCCTTTTATTCCCCCCACCCTGTTTCCTGCTTTTTTCTTTTTTTTTTCCTTTTTTCTTTTCTTAATTCACTGTCTAGTGAGTTTCTGATTGACTCAAAGACCAATTAAAGTAAAATTTAATGGGAGAATAGATTAACTCCCTGAGGTTCCCCTGCCATCCATCACATTTTTATAGCAGGAGCTGTGAAGAAGCTCATAACTTCATGCTGTGAATGTGATAATAAAGAGGGCACGGAGAGGATTCCGATTTACTGCCGGGCTGATGTGCACCGGGATGGGATTTACTGCCCCAATCCCACCCTCCTTTTATTCAGTGGGAGGTCACCGGATCTGCACCCAGCACTGGCTCACGGAGGCTGGAAGATGGGATGATGGGTTGGATTCTGCACCTCCAGGGCTGAGGAACCACCTCTGCTGTTGCTCAGGCTCAGTCCTGGTTGCTGGTAGTGACAGTGAGGTTGGAAAGGAGCAGGGATGTCGGGGCTCACTGCAGCTCCGCAGGTCCCAGGGAGCCCGGGAGATGTGTTTGTGAGACCATCCCTTGCCATCAAGACAGGCATGAGCAGTGGCAGGGAGACCTCACCGGGAGCACTGTGTCCAGCTCTGGAGTCCCCAGCACAAGAAGGACGTGGACCTGTTGGAGCATGTCCAGAGGACAGCCACGAAAATGATCCGAGGGCTGGAGCACCTCTCCTGTGAAGACAGGCTGAGAATTGGGGTTGTTCAGCCTGGAGAAGAGAAGGCTCTGGGGAGACCTTAGAGTGACCTTCCAGTACCTGAAAGGGGCCTATAAGATGGCAGGGAGAGATCTGTTCTCGAGGGTCTGTAGTGACAGCACAAGGGGTCATGGTTTTAAGCTAGAAAAGGGTAGATTTAGGTTGGACATTAGGAAAAAGTTCTCGAGTATGAGGGTGGTTGAGCACTGGAACAGGTTGCCCAGGGAGGTGGTAGAGGCCCCATCCCTGGAGACATTCAAGATCAGGCTTGATGGGGCTCTGAGCAACCTGCCCTAGTTAGAGATGTCCCTGCTCATTGTAGGGGGGTTGCACTAGATGGCCTTTGGAGGTCCCTTCCAACCCAGCACATTCTGTGATTCTATGGTGGCAGGCAGAAGTGAGATGCCCAAGGCCAGGTGGGACATTGGTAGCGCTCCCGACATGGTGGGATTCTGCTCCTCGTCTGCCGCATCGGGGACTTGCGAGGGGATGTGTTTTTCTTAGCTGAGGGTCAGAAGGAATGTGAGAGTTACAGAGAAGCCTCTTTCCTTTGGAATGAATTATAAAGGGAGGAGGAGGAGGGAGAGACAGGGAAAGATGCATCTCCCCTGGTGGGTTTCAGTGAAAAGGTTTGTGTGTGCAACAGCAGTGAACGGAAGAAGAGAGAGAATTTATCTGGAAATAATAGAAACTATTTGTTGGATTTTCTAGGCTGAAGATCTGGAGTTAATCATTATTCCACAAAACCCTGAATGATGTTTCTTGCAGCTTTCCTACATAGATAGTGTTCCGGTGGGAGTGCTCCTAACGGTATTTTGTCAGGCACTATCAGCGGTATTGAGCCAACCTGAGCACCCGATTATTAATCCTTTTCTCCCGGTGACATGACGGCAATCGATGTCTGAACAAGCTATTGAAACTGCAGCAATCAACTGGACTCCAGTTAATCCAATGGGATCCTGACTGGAGGCCTGGCAAGAACGAGGGGATTTTAGGAAAGCCTGAGCTTGATCTAAGCTGCGCCTGCTTGAGCCTTCCTATATGGGAGCAGAACCTGGCGGCAGGAGGCTTTAAGATGTCGTAGCACCATGTGCTTCACCACCTGTGTTAATGTGATTAATTAATTACAGGCATTAGCGCCTCTTGTTGCCCCACATGAGGAAAAATAAGGGCTTTTTGGCATGATTTTTACCTGCAGAGGATCCCGCTACGCCCATGCCGCTGCCAGGGGCTCTTTCTGGGGTGAGGTTTGTCCACTAGAAGATGCTTTTTCCCCTCCTGTGTGCTGCGGGGACATGGGGGGCCGTGGGGGGGGCAGTGCCATCTGCTGGTAAATCCACTGAGTTTTCACACAGGGATTTCTGACTTGGCCAGTGGAGCTGGTGCTTTTCCTTGGGCTGGTGTGTGGCTCTGCTCTCATCCTGGATGCATCCCACCCTTGATTCCCCAGCATCCCATGCCCAATATATCCCCAGCATCCCATGCCCGATACATCCCCAGCATTCCATTCCTGATACATCCTTCAGCATCCCATCCCTGATACATCCCATCTGGAGCCCTGATACATCCCTGAGCCCTGATACATCCCATCTGGAGGGTTTGCTGACCCTTGTGGGTAGCACTCAAGCAACAGAAGCTCCTCAGGAAAATAGAAATAGAGGAAGAAATGAAGCAAAAGCTTTTCCCATCCCTTCCACCCTTGCAACTGCCAGTGAGGGGAACACGTCCTGGACGGGTGATGTCCATTGGTCCCTGGAGCTGTTGGGTCCCCACATTCAGGTCACCTCCACGGCCCTGCCAAGAGCACAGCAAAGGGTTTGTAGCAGGAATCTGGGGACTTGAGCAGGTGAAAGTCACTATTCAGCCTCATGCATGGGCTCAGTCCTTGAGTGGACCTGCAGGAGGGCAGAGACTGGGGGAAACCCCATTTCTTGATGCAGTGGCCAGGCTGCAGCATTTGCCTCTTACCTACAGCATGAAGAAATGAGCTGGGATGTGTGAGCCCTGCTCAGGTAAATGATGTGGTGGAGTCAGAAGCAGGGAGGCAAAGACAGAGGGAGAGCCCGTGGATTCGGGATTGCGTGGGATCTTCTGCACCAGCTCAACCCTACAGAATCACTGTGATGTTAAAACTGGCTCCTCAGGGACCCATGCCCTGTCCTGCAACATCAGGGTGGGAGACTGGCTGGATCTCACCCCCCGTTGCCGATATTTGGTGTGCAGAGAGATGGGGGATGCCTCAGAGATCCAGAGCTGCTGTAGCACCATCCTGCCACCACTGATGGGGCTTTACGGATGCACCCGAGGTTCTCAGCCATGCTGGAGCCAGCCCCAGTGGTTGGCCAGCAAGCACAGCTCCCCACCAGTGCCCACCCTCGCGCAGGGCTGAGCCCACCGAGCCTGACCGCTGTGTATCGTGTCTCCAGCATCCTCTCCTGCCAGGTGGGACAGCTCGTTTTGGGGAGGGCGAGGGCGGCTGCCGTGGGCTGTCAGCCCCGGCGAATGCTTACTAATAAGGTTGGCCATTAAGGTGGGTCAGTGATGGATGGGCTGTGTTCCCGTGGCCCAGCCCGGCGTGTGCTGAGACACTCCCTGACCAGCAGCTGTTGTACTGCCTGCCTTGTTAAGGGTCTCTCTCGGTGACATCAGCTATACATCAACCTGGCTGATGCCTTTGATTATTTGGACAGCTCTTGGCATGATGAATCGTTGGGATTGATCTGTCTTTTCTTCACGTTCGCTCCTTGCCCTGTCTCTCCCAACTCTCTCTGCTCTTCAACCACAAATCCTTTAAAGGTTAGCACCTTCCAGGCTGTCCCGCTTAAACAACTCTGGCGTCTAAATCGTGGTGCTGAGGAATCTATATACCGTGATAGAATTTCCTGGAGAGGAAGAGACTGAGGCAGGCAGGCAGGGAGCTCGAGGTGGCCCTGGGGAGAGGTGACAGCCGAGGGGACGGCTCCGTCACGACGTTGCTGCCTTGATGATCCACATTGCACGACTTGCTTCAAAAAGGGGCGAGAAACGAGCGTGTCTCAACTAACCCCAGTGCTTATTGCAGCCCAGGGAGGCTACAGCACAAGATGCTTTCTGGGAACCTTTCCCCTCCTCCCTGCTTAGCAGTAATTATCCCTCGCAGCTTTCGGTAATTGCTAGATGTCTGTTCATGGCTTGTCAGGATGCTGCGATGGTGTGCGTGTGGTTACTGGCCTGCATCTCCCCGTGACATCCTCTCATGGGTTGTGGTTGGGGTCCTGGTGAGGAGCTGGCCACCAGCATCCCCCCCGCAGCGTGCGATCCCTCCCTCCCAGGGACTCGCCAGGATTCGCTTCCTAATGCCATTTGCTGGTTGTCAGGAAGACACCACCCCTGTGACCCCGTCTGTGGTGTAAATAGAGCCGGGCAGAATCTCTTAAACATCCCTCTGATGGATGAGTCCCACAGCGCGTTCTGGGCCGTCCTCTAAAAGAAGAACTGCCTGTATCGGAGGAGTCAGAGATGCTGATGGGCATTCTGGACCCCATTCTATGAGCTTTTGGCCTTGGTTTTTGTTTAACTTTGTTACACATCCATGGGCTTTGTTCCAGCTATGTTCTCCAGGGCCATCCTGTAGCAGACAGCTTCCAACACCTGTTTTGCTCATTCCCTGAGTTTTTCCCTGGTGGAGTGCCCTGGTGAGCTCTCTTACCCTGCCTCGCTGGCCAAAGCCTGATAAAAATGTTGCCGATGCTGCCTGGGTGCTTCAAGGCTGGAGGAATCCATGTCCCTCCATCGTGGACCTCCAGTGTTGCTTCTGGGGTCCCATCCATGCTGGTTTTGCAGTCCTGTGGCCAACCTTGCACGTTTTATAAGCTTCAGGACCCCTTCACTGCGAGCACCTTTGGCCTCAGGCTCTGTCCGGGAGGGGCTGGGTACCAGCATCCTCTGCAGGATGCGTGGTGGGGCTTGGAGGCATTGTGGAGCAGAGCTCGGGGGCTTCATCTCCTCATCCCCACAGCCCTGGGGATGTACAGAGGAGGTCGGCTGTTGACCTGCTCCACTTGCTCAGTGCTGGGAACGGGCTCCCTGGGTGTGCTGTGGCCTGAGCGGCAGCCAGCACGGGCTGGCTCTTTGCACCGCTTTGAACTCTTATCTGTGGCGTCTCTGGATTTTCACTGGAGCAGACGGTTGAGCCCCATGCGAGTCCTGATAACCTTTCTCTTGTTCATTAAGGGCCCACTTAGTGCTCTGTGGGACTGAAGCGAGACAGTCTGGGAGAGAGAAGCAGCGCAGGGCTTTTAGCCTGGGTAATGCAAAACTTCATCAATAATCTTCCAAACGCAAACCCAGAACTTAAATACAACCTTGGCACTCCCCAAACTACCCCCAAAGAAAGACAGACCTGCAAGGTTAGGACAGAGCGTCTCCTTGCGAGCTGCTGTGCTTGGGGAGGGTGAGTTTGGGGCAGATTAACTCTTTGGGGCAAGGTCACGTGCTGGGGTGATGGATGGAGATAGTCTTTCCTTGCTCCCGACTGCTGCGGGTGTTCTGGGTGTGCTGGTGGCAAAGCCACCCTCTAAAATCCAGCGGAGAGCCTCCTGGGATGGCAGCTGGAGCAGGCTGTGGGGCTTGCACTGGGCATTGGTGAAGCAAGACCCAAATTATTTGGTCCAGCAGTGGGACACAGATCTACCTCGCCTGCCTCAAGCACATGTGCTTGGATCTGGGCTCTCTCTGCCCTCTTGGCATCTGCAGAGGTAGTTGAGACCTGGGGGGAGCCAGGACCTACATACCCCCCCCTCCCAAGTGACTTGTTCTGATTCTCAGCCCAAAGGGAGTTGAGCCAGAGGCAGAGGGGAGGGGAAACACCCCTTAAAAATTGTCGAGGTAATGGAAACAACCTTAAACTATCATATTTCAAGCATAACGCCATAATAAAAGTAACAGGATAATGATTTTTTTCAGTCCAGATATTAGAGGCCCAGATATTGATTGGTTGTTTCCCTTGTCGTTCTCGCCTCTGATGGAACTGCATTTTTTGACAGAGAGTGCAATAAAATGTACAGTTTCCAATTTGAGAGCCCTATAAATGTCATCTCTACATGCACGGTTACAAATTCTTCATGATGTTCCTCTCCCCCCCCACCTCCAACGCTGAGAAGGTCCTCGGGGATGGAGGAACACACAACGGCTCCCTTTCTGGAGGAGAAAGTTTGTGGTGAAGCCGTCCCAGCTCGGTTACATGCTGTAAAGATGAAAAGATGCCTCACTCCCGTGGGAGAGCTCTCCTGGGGTTAGAAGGACTGAGGTTACGGAGTTAATACACCTTGTAGTTTTCAGATTTATAGATTCTGGGGCAAATCATCAAGCTTGATGTGGCCCCGGTTGTTGAGAGTTTGAGCTGTCAGGAGCTTCCAACTTGATTCCACAGGACAGAATTTTATTGTTAATGTTTTTCTGACAAGAACTTGGTGCCTTTTGGGCAAAGGTCTGAAGAAAAGCTGAAAATTTACAGGGGTGTCAAGGGAGAAATGCAGGGAGGTGGCATCTGAGGTTACATGAATGCCACGGTGGTGTGTGAAGTTCTGTGAGCCCTTTTTGCTCCGTGCTCGTAATTTTGGGGGTTCAGGTTGTTTAATGCCTCCGTCGTCTGCCCTGTCTGGGTTTCCTCCTTGGTTTAGAAAGGGGTTTTCAAAGGAGGTTATACAAGGGAGTGCTCACACTCACAGATAAGGTATCTCCTGTGGAGATAAGCCCTTTGCATCTTACCTTGATGGGTTTCAGGAGGACACAGCCTAAGTCCTCTTATGTTTTAGGGTCAGCAGGAATGCTGGTGCTAAAGGCTCCATGTGCCCTGGAGATGGAGAGAAGAGGGACAGGAGGGGTACGAGGCAATCGGAGGCAGGTCCTGGTGGGGAAGGACTGACCAGCACCACTGCATCCCCCTTGCCAAGGCTGATAGTTGCCTTTTTTCATTTTATTTTTAAATCCCTGAGCGAATTTAGGGCTGGAAAAGGGGGTCAGTTGCAGGTGCCTCGAATGAAGCAACCAAAACCCGGGGAAGGCAGAGCGGCCTGATGAATGCGCTGCTCCCCCCTCCCTGCAAAAATAACAGTAATCAGTTTTATATAAATCTCTTCTCCACAAAGAATCCGCCAGCTCGATCCCCAAGGTGCAGGGGGGTACCCCGGTTTGGGTAATGAGGGCAGTCACCTTCCATGAGATACGCTCGCGCTGTGACCTTCCGTTAGGTTTAATGCAACCTTTTTATTTCTTTCCAATAACTCTCCAATCAGTCAGCACTCTGCCAGGTTTCCTCTAACCTCAGATCACAGGCTCATAACCGGTTTTGGGGCTTTTATTGGTCTCCGAGGTAGCCGGAGCCATTAAGCTCAGTGTTTTGATTTGATGAGAGACGTTTCCAGGGTCTCAGTGTCTCTCTCACCTTTGCCTAAACATTTCAGCCCTATCTCTGTGCCGGGAATTGGGATTGCAGAGCCCAGCCTTGCTATTCCTCAGCTTCCCCTCTGCCAGGCAGGAATTTTAAAGCTTAGTATTAAAAGGGTGCAGAACTGGCGCTGAAATCTGCCTTTTTCTCCCCGTTTTCATCAAGCAGCTCATGTGGTTCGTGCCAAATCCCTCATCAGGACCTTCACCCAGTGGGGTGCCAGAGGTTGGGTTAAGGTCCAAATGTTACCCCTGGGTCCTGAGCCCTGGAGCCAGCCTAGATTTGTAGCCGAGGACACATCTGATTAACCACATTTGGTGCTTTTTATAATAAACTCCTGATCTATAGCGTCCTGGATTTATCACTTAGTGGGTATCTGAGATGTAATAAGCAGCAGCTTCTTTTTTGGACCTGGCATTCTTTATACAGCCCTGTCACTTTCTTATATTTCCAGAGGTGGGATACAGCCAACACGATCAATACTTTATTTTATCTCCTTTTACCCATAATTTTTTTAATCATGGTGTGTTTCCCTCATCCCCCACCTTTGGATAAATAATTACCGCCCAGCAGTGCCGCATTCAGCACTTTTGAGAAAAGTCTGCGGCGGAAAAGCGATGAAGTCAGGAGAGGGGAAGGGCAGGAGGGTGCTGGGCCACCCGCTCGCCTTGGCATCCCCATCATGAGCAGAAATGGGGGTGTGAAGGTACAGGCACCCCAAAAGCTGTGACAAAGTGCTGTTACTGACCTGCTGTGGTTACCGGAGCCCCGGTGGGACGGGGCTGGGGACAGGCTGCTGTCCCTGCCAGCCGTCCTGCATCCCCCAGGCTGGGTTGAGGGTGGGTTGAAGGGATTTGGCACTGGGGGAGGCTTGGAGAGGTTGGTAAAGTTCTTTACTATGAGGGTGGTGGAACACTGGAATGGATTTCCCAGAGAGGTGGTGGAGACCCTGTCCCTGGAGATGTTCAAAGCCAGGCTTCTTGGGGCTCTGAGCAACCTGATCTAGGTAGAGATGGACTAGATGACCTTTAGAGGTCTCTTCCAACCCGATACATTCTATAATTCTCTGACTCTATGTCTCTGCTGACTGCAGGGGGGTTGGACTAGATGACCTTGGAAGGTGCCTTCCAACCCAAAGCATTCGATGATCCTATAAGTCTATGTTTCTATGATTCTATGACTTGGCCAGTCTAACCTGTAGGACACCAGACTGGGAGCTGGGAGAGCCCAGTTCTACCCCCAGGTCTTGTTTTAGTTTTACTACATCTTTGACTCTACCCAAATGTATTTTCTCACCAGTCCCCTCCTCTCCAGGCTTTTTAGGATAAAAAGCTCCAGGGCTGGAACCAAGGTCTCTGAAAACTATTTTTCTGGGTGATATAACAACCCCCCCCATCTTCCATCCTACTCTGAGCTCCTGAGCATCACTCACAGCCCAGGGGACACCCCCAGGACTGGGGGTCCCCAGGGGCAGGGTGCTGGGGTGCCTGCTTGAGGGGGGTCAACACAACCCCTCTTTGGGGAGGGCAAACTGGGCAGAGATGGGGGGGTCCCACCTTGTCTCTAGCAGGACCCAGCCCTGCTGCTCTCAGGCTGGACCACGATGCTCTGGGCTCCTGGCTTCAATCCTGGGCTTCTGCTGCTTCCTTGTGGCGAAGCTCTGGAACGACACGATCCTTTCCCACCTCCCACCTCCCTCAGCTCATTCTTCCCCCAGCCTCCAGGAGACCCCCCCCGCCCCAACTCCATCCTCCTCCAGCATCCCCTGGGTACCAGGTCGGGGGTGGGGGTGGGCTGCACCCCGTCACCCCCCGCCTCCGGGCTGGGCTCCCCCCGCCCAGGGGAGAAGGGCTTCACCCTTGTCCATCCCCGCAGTGACCTTTGCCGGGGCCTTTATACGTCAAAGTGGGATTTCTGTCTGGGAGCCCTTCCCGGAGACCGTAAATATGCCAGGGAAGCTGATGGAAGCACTTGATTTCAGCCGTATGTGTTTTTAAAGACCCGAAATGTAACCCTGGTGTCAAGATGGGAATTCACAGGATATTTATGGTGTTAAAGCTTTTTTTTCTCCCTTCCTTTCCTCCCTAATTTTAGCATCCTTGCTGCTCAGGATTTAACATGGGCTTTCCTCTCCGTCTGACAGCCTTCTCTGCTCCCCAAAAGTGGGGGCTGCCCTACTCTTGCCCCGGTCTCCTTTCCCTGCAGAGATCCCAGTGGGGACGAGGAGGAAGGGTGGCCGGGCAGGAGAAGCCCCAATGGGGTCCAGGGTCTGAGGTCCAGGGTCCTGCCTGGAGCTGAGTGGAGGGGAAGAATTTCTTCACATGTCTCCGCAATGCTAATCCTGTTTATATATCGCCGGGTGATGCTTCAACCCCCCCCGTGTGACACCCTTGATTCATGTTCGCCTCTAACCCTCAGATCTGTTCCTCCGCTTATGTCTTGAGGAAGAAGAGGATGGGACCAGTGAGGGCTGCAGCTGGCTGGGTCTGCTGTGGGGGTCAGCATCTCCTGGGTGGATGGTCATGTTGGGCAGAGGGTGCTGGTGGCACCAGGCTGGGTCTCCCCAGTGCCCCGTATCCACCATGGGCTCTGGCACAGGTTGCCCAGTGGGCTTGTGGATGCTCCATCCCTGGAGGTGTTCAAGGCCAGGTTGGACGGGGCCTTGAGCAACCTGGTCTAGTGGGAGGTGTCCCTGCCATGGCAGGGGAGTTGGAATGAGGTGATCTTTGAGGTCCTTTGCAACCCAAACCATTCTATGATTCTATGATTCCATGATTCTATGAGTCTACGATTCCATGAATCTGTGATTCCGTGATTCCACGATTCTAGGATTCTTTTCCATGGGGAGCTGAGGGAGCGCAGCGCAGCCGGGAGGGATGGGGAGCGGGTGACCCCCCACCGCCATCCTCCGCTTGCTCCGGGGCTGCAGGGTGAAAGCTGAAAGTTGAAGAGTACAAAACCATCAACCCCTGGCTCTCAGCTTGTGATGGGAAATGAAAATATTTGGATAAGCTGCGATACGGAGCTGCTGCTATTTACAAACCTTGATCCTGGGGCCTGCACATCAAAAGGGCTCCTTTTATAAAGCGCTCTCTGCTCTCCCGGCTCCGTCTTCAGGCTGTCAAGGGCATTATTTGATGTTCCTCTTTTGTTTGTTTACATTAATTAAGATGGGCAAATCCATCACTGTGACTTTCTCCCTCCGCCGCGGCCGGGCGAGAGCGGCCGGGGCACACGCCTGCTGCAGGTGTTCGGCGGGTTCCTCGGGCCGATGATAAAACACACATTTGTTCTCCAGGTCGTGTGGACAGACTGACACTTTCCCGATAAAAGCCCGCCCGACACCCACCCCACCCCACGGTGACAAATGATTTTCTTATCTGGAACAAGGAAAAGCAGTGGCCAAGTTTCATCTCCGCTTCCCGCCCGGATGCTCGGGGCGAGGGGGTGATGCCGCCGCGCTCGGCTCTGCCCGACGTGCCGGGGGGGCTGGAGATTTAAGGAGAGCGCGTAACGGGCTCAGAACCCTCGTGCTGTTACCCGGCTCTGGGCCTGTCACTGATGGAAGGGGCAAGAAACGCTGAATTTCCTCCCTGGTTTGCCCCGTTGCAGGGAAGTGCTTCAGTGCTCCTGGCTTGTATCAGAAATCACATGGCCAGGGCAGGGATTGTCCCCTTGTACCCAGCACTGGATGATTCTATCTTGAATCCTGGGGTCAGTTTTGGGCCCCTCGCTCCAAGAAGGACCTTGAGGGGCTGGAGTGTGGCCAGAGAAGGGCAACGAAGCTGGGGAAGGGTCTAGAGCAGGAGTGTGGTGAGGAGCAGCTGAGGGACCTGGGGGTGTTGAGCCTGGAGAAAAGGAGCCTCAGGGGAGACCTTCTGGCTCTGCACAACTCCCTGAAAGGAGGTTGGAGGCAGGTGGGGTCGGGCTCTTCTCCCATGCAACAAGTGATAGGACAGGAGGAAACGACCTCAAGTAGCACCAAGGGAGGTTGAGGTTGGACACAAGGAACAATTTCTTGCTGGCAAGGGCTGTGAAAGGCTGTCCCAGGCTCCCAGAGCAGTGGTGGAGTCCCCATCCCTGGAGGGGTTTCCAAGCCGTGGAGATGTGGTGCTGAGGGCCATGGTTTAGTGGTGCCCTGGCAGTGCTGGGGGAATGGTTGGACTCAACCTCAAGGTCTCTTCCCATCAAAACAATTCTATGATTCTAGGTTTGTTGCCTTCAGCATCCCCATCGCCCCGTGGCATGACCAGCAGCCCCACTTTGTCGAGCAGGGCTTGGCACGTCCCTGCTGTGGGGTTGTGCCTTGGGGGACTGCTTTGCAAAAGGGCCCAAAATGGGAAAATAAGTGAAGGCCAAGGTCAAGCCCAGCTCCTGCTCTTGGCATGGTCTCGTAAGGAGAATGTTGTTCAGCACTGATATTCCCACTGCTCCCCGCGTGCTCCCAACCTTTGCCTAGGTGCTGTCTTGGGTGGTTCCTTGGGTTCCCTGATGTGCAGGGCTGGTGGGACCGGGGACAGGGCTCGGTGTAGATGGAGCAGGTCTCACCTGAACCCCTCACACTATTGCTGAGCTGGGCCACTAAGAGCAAAGCAGCATATAAATTTCAGTCAGGTTAGCTGACAGATGAGAGGCAGCGTGGTCTAATGAATTTTCCATGGGACAACCACCTCTTTCCAGTGATTTCCCCCATGCCCAGCAGCAAGTTGTCTAAGCTGGGGTAGAGGCTGCACAGGGCTCCTGCATCCCCAGTCCCCAGCACGGAGATTCCCAGTTCCCATAGGAGCAAGCCTCGTGCCTTTCTCGCACTATTCATCACAACAGAAATTCAGTGCTCCCTAAAAACTTGTCCCGCCTTTTTCATTTCCCAGCTGTCACCCTTTTTTTTTGTTAAATGCACCAGTTTTCTATAAATGGGTCGCAGGGATGGGCCACGCTGATACTTGGATTTTAGGCGGGGGACTCGGGAGCCCTGAGCCTTTCCGAGGGGAAGCAGCTTGCTCTTTTTTGCCTTTTTTTTTTTTTTTCTTTTGAAGGAGGTAACTGGCACTTCATTTATCTGTGGGTTTGTTATGACTCTGGGCTAACAGATACCACACTTAGCAAACTCTCACTCTTCCCTAATGGAAGATGCTTTAATCTAATTGCCCCGTATCACCCAACACCGGAGCCTTGAGCATCCTCCTCCCACGGCAGCGCGCTCTGGAGCGAGCCGCAGCTCGCAGGGATGCTTCCCCGTTTCCCAATTCCCGCATGGCTCCATGCCCAGCCAAGCTGGGCCAGCGGGAGCCTGGAAGGACTCACAAACACCAGATTTACTCGTGTCAGCCTCGCCTCGGGGTGCCAGACCCCGGAAAGAGTTGGGGAATGGGAAATGCAAAGGGAAGGGGGGTTCAACCACAGCGGTGGGGAGGTGGAAGTTCCTAGAATAGAATGAGGTATGAAGTCCTGAGTTAGGCTACAGCGAGTGCCAGCTCTTTATTGTCCAACACGTGGGGCTTGGGGAGGGTGAAGGAAGGTGATGGTTTGGATTTTCTCCTCGTTGGGGGGTCTGGGGGTCTCTGGCTGGGTCCAGCGTGAGCGATGCCGAGAGGCTGTGGTTGTAGGATGCTCTCCCTGGGCACCCAGCCCTGGGTGCTGAGGGGTTTGTCGCAAGGCTGTCGAAGAGTTAATGGGTATATTTTAAAAATCCAGAGATACTTGCTTTAAAAACGAAGCTTTAAAAGAATGAAGACTTAAAAACCACAAAACCCTGAAACGTGTTGCTTGCCAAAGCCTTCAGCGAGACACTGGAGCATCCTGTTAGCCCCGGGATTTCTGAAAGGTCTTGAGCCAGATTTAACAATACAGCGGCTCAGGGAGGATATTTCCCTTCATTTTATATAGTTCACATTCTCCTGCAAAGCCAAACCCTGGAAAGGCAAGAAAGGCAACCTCTGGGTTTGTTGAATATTTGGAAGAGGGGACAAAGTTTGGGAGGATGAGCTCTGCCAACTGGGAGGATGCGATAACCAGGGATGTTAAACCCCATCCCGCCGCGACTGGTGGTACTTCGTTTGTTAAATAAATCAGCTTTAAATCTAATAGGATTTACCATATTTTTCCCCCTTCATATACCCATCAAGTTAAAAGTAAATTTATTTCAGCAATAAAGCTCCAAACATTGCTTTGGTATATTTTTATTTGGATTTCAGTCTCAGGCCATATAGCGTTTAACATTAGCTGTGAATAAAAGTTAATAATCACTTCCTAAAACCTGCATCTCCCACCATTTTGTAACATAACACAAAACTTAAGTACCCAAATAAATGTTTGTTAAGCTACATAATGACCGAAATATTTTTGCATAGAAATAGAGTGCTCTGCTGGTTCGCCAAGAGAAATGTTAAATTTACCATAAAAGGGAACTTTATCAACGTTTTAATGGTTACCAGCTCTCCTTAAGAAAGCGAATAAAAAGTACAAATGCAAAGCAACATGAAAATGGATGATTTCAATCAAGACGATTTGTGCGATGATTTAAATCATCGTGAAAATCAAGCATTTAAATCACCCGGAGTTAAATCAGCCCGCCCAAGGGCTCCGGGTTCTCCATCTCTTCTGGGACCACCGCCACCCAGAAAGCAGCTTTCATCACTTGGGCTCCTGCCCACGGGAGCCTGAGGCTTTAAAAAGAAACAGCTTTGTCCCAGACCAGCTCGAAGCAGGATCCTCTAATGAGCTCCAGACGCTCCCCGTGTCCTCGTTCCGTCTCCGCGCCGGGTTGCACCGGGAGGGAAGGAGTTGAGTTAAGTCTTGGGAATGGACTTGGGGGCAGGAATTGTTCCCATCACCTGCCTCCGGCTACGCACCCCAGGCACTCTTTGTGCTCGATGGGGAGAAAGTGCCGATTTCTGCCCTCCCCAAGCCCTGGGAATGAGCCGAGAGCTCTGCAGATGGATCCCAGGCTGGGCTGCTACGTAGGCTTAGGGATGGGAATAGAGCCTGGCTCCCAAAGCTCCGCTGTCTGACGGAGACAAGGAGGCACTTGGAATTTTCTCAAGCTCTTTTGAATTTTGCAGAGTTTGTATCTTATAAAAAAACCCAGCCCCTCAGACAAAAAGCATCAGGCCAAATGTTCGTTCTCAGGGAGGGGTTCCTCAGTTCTGGCAGTCCCAGCCCCAGGTCCTGGGATGCTGTAGAGGGAACATAGTTGCACCAAGCTCCTGTTCCACCAATCTTATCTCCTGCATCAGGCTCCTGTGTGTGTTTAATTGTGGCTGTGGACAGAGAAGAGGCTAAAAACCAGAGCAAGGCCCTTAGGACCTAAGAGAAGCACATGGTACAAAGCCCTCTCACAATATTGGTTGTCTTGGCCAAGTCAAGCTTGCGCAGAAATAATCTTGATGTTAAGTATGGTCTGAAATTCATTTGGCAGCTGTGGAGATCATCTCTCCCATCTGGTGGTGGCTCCCAAAGTTGTCCCCATCCCCATCTCCTCTTGGTTGCCCTCCCATTGTGCAAAGCATTCAGTGCCTCTTTGCATGGGGGTCCTGACCCGCTCAAAGTGGGGGTGATGCATCACAAAAGGCAGCAGGTTTTGGGGAAAAAAGACCAATTTTGGGGGGAAAAAACCTAACACTGGAACAAGTTGCTCAGGGAGGTGGTGGAGGCCCCATCCCTGGAGACATTCAAGATCAGGCTTGATGGGGCTCTGAGCAACCTGCCCTAGTTAGAGATGTCCCTGCTTATTGTAGGGGGGTTGGATTAGATGACCTTTGGAGGTCCGTTCCAACCCAATACATTCTATGATTCTATGAAACCTGCTGCTTTCTGCAGCTCCCCACCAGATCTGCACGGAAAGGAGCTGGAGCAGGACAGCACCGTGTCCCCAGGGGCTGGGGGGACCCTGAGATGACAGGTCCAGGAGAAGGAGCCATCAAATGCTGGCGTGTGTTTCCATAAGAGTTTGCTGGTGGTGTTAGGTTTTTTTTTTCTACACAATATATCCGTCTCCAGATTGGCAGTTGCTCGGGCACATTCATTTTGCAGAAAGGCATCCCTAAATGGGGAGAGGATAATTTATACTGACATAAAGCACCTTTATTTGGATATAACTATCTACATTAAGGAGGTTGGATTGCTCTCGCCGTATCAGGATGGTGTAGTTGAAGCTCTATTACTCGTATATAAGCTATTCCTGGCTCTGCTCCTGATTTATGTGCCTAGCAGAGCTAGGCTGGGTGTGTCTAGATTCATGTTGTGTTGATATCAGAAAATCAACGTTTCTTTCGTAATCCAAGGTATGTGATGTAAATCAAGAGGGCTCCAGGGAAGGCAGGGGCATTTTATCAGTGTAAAACGAGAGGAGAAGTGAGCCCAAGGGGAGGATTTGCCAGAGAACGGTGCTTTTATCATTTTACGACCTGTTGATTTTACTTTTCGAACAATTACTCAGAAGTAGGAAGCAGGGAAAAAATAGACCTGAGCCTAGATGAAGGGGAAGTGGGAGAACCAGGCTACGCGTTTGAAATGTAAGAGGCTAATAAATACGGGAAGGGCGGCTTCCTCCCACTCGCTGCCTCCAGCCCTGGCAGGGACCTTCCTTATTGCAGGAGTCACACAGATGAGATGGTGATTTCCAGCGTGAAACCGTGCCAGGGAGCTCGGGGATTTGGGTTGCCTTTGGTTTAGTTGGATGCAGTCATAGAATCACAGGATCCCAGCATGGTGGGGGTTGGAAGGTGGGGGCTGGAGATCATCTCGTCCAACCCCCCTGCTCCAGCAGCTCACCCAGAGCAGGGGGCCCAGGATCGTGTCCAGGTGCCTTTGGAATCTCTCCAGAGAAGGAGACTCCACAACCTCTCTGGGCAGCCTGGGCCAGGCTCTGACACCCTCACACCAAAGAACTTTCTCCTCCTGCTCCCATGGAACCTCCTGGGTTCCACTTGGTGCCCGTTGCCCCTTGTCCTGTCACTGGGCACCACTGACAAGAGTCTGGCCCCATTCTCTTGCCCCCCATGGGCCCTTGAGCTCTGGAGCAGCATTGATCAGATCCCCTCTGAGGCTTCTCCAGCTCAACAGCCCCAGGGCTCTCAGCCTTTCCTCAGCAGAGATGCTTCCATCCCCTCAGCATCTCCATAGCCTCCTCTGGACTCTCTCCAGTAGTTCTTTGTCCCTCTGGAACTGAGGAGCCCAGCACTGGACACAACACTCCAGATCTGGCGTCACTGGGCTAGAGTAGAAGGAGAGGAGAACCTCCCTTGACCTGCTGGCCACACTTCTCAACGCACCCAGTCCTACCCCACAACCATCACCCCATTAGCAAATGGTATTTGGTTTTGGGGGGGGGGTTGGTGTTGGGCAGGGGGGGGTTCTGTGCCTGTGGGGCCACCACGGTGCTTCCCATCACCGAGGGATGTCACCAGTGTGGTCCAGCAGTGGGGATGTGCAAGGGCAGCAATGTGGGGGAGCTTTTGCCGAGGAACCACCCACCAAGGTGCCTCCACTGGCTTCTGAGATGAGACAAACCAGTGGCTAAATTGCATGTAGCAGTTGGGACTAATTACCTGCAAAATTTGTTTTTAAAGAGTGATGCTGGGTTGGAATGATGGAATAATGATCCCACTTAGCGCTTCAGTGGGGTTTCAGGCTTGGGAAGCGCCGTGAAATAGCAGCTAATGATGCTCCAGGTAAAGGTGGGCTGCCTGCTTCTGGAGAAATGCTGCCAAAAGCTTGGGTAAATATGCCTAAAATCAGCTGATCTGATTGTCCAAGACTTCTTGTTACCCCTTTAGCTTGCTGTGGATGTGAAAGTAAGATTAAAAGCAAGCTCAGCTCATCAAGGAACCCCTTGCTGGTGCAGTCACTGGCCCTCAGCTTGTCCCAGCTGGGCAGGAACAGGCAGGATCAGGCAGGAACAGGCAGAAATGCCCGTCGCAGGTGGGATCATGAGGGGCTTTAAGCTGTTCTGCTGCTCAGTCTGGGTGTGCAGACCCAAACCTGTGACCTGGAGCTTGATTGCCATCAGTCATCTCTGCCAGTCCTCTCCAGAGCCCATTGCCTGCCCTGCTCTTACTTCAGGTCTCTCTTAAAATCTCTCTCTGCCATGCCCAGTGCCACTACATTTTCCTCTCTATGACTTCTTTATCCCTGAGCTGGTCATCTTCCCGGGGTGGTAACAGGTGGAGGTATGCCGAGAACGCTTGGCTGGCTTTATTCTTTCTTTGGGACTTGCTCACTCACCATGTCCCCAGTGATGGGACGGCTCCCGTCTGTCGTACCCCTTAGACCTGCAGCCTCACTGACCTCTTTACACCTCTTGACTGGCCTTGCACTGGTTTTGGTTTGCACAAGGCCAGGAAGGACAAGCACGGCCAGTTTGGGCTGTGGATTTCACCGTGCCCCTCCCGCTCCCATCCCAGGTAGGTGCTGGTCCCCAGCATCCCTCTTCCCCCCGGCCCCGTTCGTTTTATACACAAATTGGGGTCTCAAGGGAAAGTTGTTCTTCATGTGAAACGCGGCTCTACAGTTACAGGAGAGAAACCAAGTAACAATGAAAACCCTCAGGGAAATCATTTAATATTTCCATCCTTCTCACATGGGTTCTTGGCACTCGGGTCTGCAGAGGGGAAAAACTGATTTATGCCGTCAGCCGTTAGACAATGTGGAGGTGAGGTCAGGCGCGGGCATTCCTCATCTCTTCCCCGGCGTTCAGAGATCCCTTGGGCAAGGTGGAATCAAAGCATTTCAAATGGTAGAGGTCATGAGAGTGACACTGTAAGAGGTAAAAGAGCACAGCCTCCTGCCTCCTCCAGAATGGCTGACACCGATATATCTTCATATTGCCATTGTTTCCGCTTGAAAAATTGCATGTCGTTTGTTTTACTTTTTCCTAACCCTCCTCTCCCCTTAAATCCTCTCGATTTTCCGCGGTGATCTATAGGAATCATTTGTGTCAAGGCTGACGATTATGTGGTACAGAATTTTTATAGGAGGAAAAGGGCCTGAGCTGTGAGACGGGCTTTGGCCAACAGGTTTCTGGTCTTCTCGCAGCCAAGTGTTGACATCATGGCTGCCTCTTGGGAATTCTCCAGCATGGATTTGTGGCCGCAGAGAAGGGTCAGCTTGAGCAGCGCTTGGGTGACACGATGCTAGGTGGCAGAGCGTGGTGGGGAGGTACAGAAGGACACCGAGATGTGATGTGGTTTTGTCCCTCAAAGCCCAAACAGATGTCCCACGAGCCTGAGATGCTGCTGTGGGCACTGAGAGTTTGTGTTTGCTGCTTGGGACACTTCTTGGTGTTCCATCTCTGGCTGTTTCTCTGCTTCCCTTCATCCTCATAATTTGTTCCTGGCAGGGGAGTTCATGGATGGAAGATGTGGAGGGCCCCTGGTCTTGGAGGACACAGAAGTACACACACAAGTGTGCTGTACTTGGTGTCTTGTGGGGTTGCCACAACTTTGTGACACTTCTGCAGAGCAGCTAGGCCCTTCCAAGTGCTCATGTAGGGAGAAAGGCCTAGAGGGATTCCTGGGATTGGGGCCAAACCAGCAGGTTCACATCTGGACTGATCCTACCACAGTACAGAGTGAGCATGATGATGGTCCAGAGCTCCAGAGAAAATTCAAGGTGGTGAAATATTTCAATTGGGAAACTCCTTAGGAGAAAATTTGCTTCTATTGGGAATTAGGAGAAATGGATGTGGCAGATCCCTTGGGTCTCTCTTTGGTCCTGTTGTCTCCACAAGTGGGTGTCTTTTGAAGCTGGAGAACAATTGAGCAACCTTCCTTCTGGCAGAAGGAGCAAACATTGCTTAGCTGCACCCTGCATCGATAACCACCAGTGTCTTTGCCTGGGGAGGAAAAGGGTTCCAGCTTGAGCATGCAGCAGCAGGGCTGCATCTCCTGCCAGCTCCAAGCTCCATCCCCACGCTCCATCCCCTCTCTTCCACTGCTTTGCTTTAAGCTCACCTCAGGGGAGAGGAGAAGCATCTCAAAAGCCCTCCCTAAATGGACAACAAAGGGACACGTGGCACCCGTCATCATAGGGAGCAGCTACGTTCGTACAGCCACGATGGGTTGAGCTCCTGGGTGCTGCCCCACTCCAGGTACTGGGACGTGGGTGAGCGCGTCTTGTTGGTGCACTGTGGGGAAATCAACGTTTTCATTGGAGTCCTTGTTAGCTGCAGTAACGAACCCATCAGCGCAGCCAACGGGTCAGATCTGCAGCTCCCGTTGAAGCCAACGATATTTTCATGCAAAGATCTCAGAACGGAGTTAATAACTGGATGGTCATAGAATCATAGAATGTATCGGGTTGGAAGGGACCTAAAGGTCATCTGATGACCTGTTAGTGCATCCCCACAGCTCCCATCCCCCAAAGCCCCCCCAAGACCCCTCCTAAAACCCGCTACAGGGCAAAGGGGGACGGGGAGAGACGGTCCCACGCAGAGCCCCCCGCACCGGGGGGGATTTCGATAAGGCTTCAGATGTCAGGCTTAGGTTTCCAAGGTGGTGGTGTAACGTCAGCGAGAAGCAAATACTTGGCCGAGGGCACCCTGAGGTGAGCGGGTGTCCGCTGTAACCGCACAGCGTGCCCATATGTTCTTACTTATCCACCAGCCCCTCTGAGTAACGACGGCCAGGGCCAGGGCGAGGGTTGGCTTTTGTTAAAGCATCTCTTTCAGCGGCGTTTAAATAAACTCATCGAGCTGCACGTCTCGTGAACTTTCCTATTCCATCCGTCTGCGCCGAGCCACCCGTGGAAGGAAATGGATGAGGCCTTCAAACCTTCGGCAGGCCCCGGAAAATGAGCCAGTCCAGTTAACAATAAATGGTGGCCGGTTGGAGCACACATGAGCGGTCTGGTGAGGAAGAAAAGAAAGTTGAGCTTAATGAAGTCCCCGCGCCTGTGTCCCTGCGCGTGGACAGGAAAGGACGGGTGGTTTATAACTGTTTATTGGAGTTAATGGTAATAAATTCCTCACTTGTGATGCATTAACTTTAATGTTTTCATTACGTGATGATTTAGGTTTTCCCTTTTCACGCTGTAAATCATGTTGTCCCGGTAGCGCAGCAGGTCGAATGTCTGACATAATGTTATGTTTGGGGGAGAGAAATAACAGGGGAATGACTTACGCTGATTATATATTTATATATTTCATACGCCAGGCTTTTTTTTTTTCTTTTTGCATAGGGGACTTTAAAAAATTGCGTCCTGGGGAAGGCTGAGGACGGGTGGACAGACAGACGGACCCACCGGAGCAGGGATTCAGGAGATGCGGCTGCAAAGGGCCGGTTTCCATAGCAACCCCCCAAATCCACTTGGTGCTGAAGGGGTTTTGTTTCCCTCCCTCTTTGCTGAGTGTGAGCCCTTGGCTAATGAGCTGTGCAAATAGATATTGAGATTTAGTGTTTTTTATTTTGCAATTATAGACTTAGTGATTTGGAAGGAAACTTTTGGGCCAAAGGCTCTGCCTCCTCTTTGAATTTTCTTTCCTTTGTTTTCCGTTGGCAAAGTTGGTTTAACTTCAAACTTGCCGTTGAATTTTCCAGACGAAATTTTAAAAAGCCACCAATAAAAGTCAGAGGCTTTTTTTTCCGCCCTCTTGGGCTAAATCCCAGCCCAATGTACAGCCAACTCTTTGCCACTGACACTCTCTTCTCGTGTTTGCTTCTCAATCATAAAAACCACCGTGGTGGGCTCCTCTGAAAAAACAACAGTGGATCCAACACTAACTCGGCGCCGAACAAAGGTCCATCTGTATGTCCCCTACTTGTTTGCGTTCCGTCATTAATTACAGCCCAACAAGGTCGTTAGGGGCAATGCAGTGAATTAGGCATCGTTCAAACCCAGGTGAGAATTGTGGTTTTCTTGAGCGACTTCCATGGATTTTGTGGCCGCTACTGGCCGTCAGCACTTGTCAGAAGCCTCGACTGGTGTCTGGGACCAGTTAATCTTGGTTCCTGCCTTCAATACTGGTCTGTACTGGCTGCCACAAGGGAGCATTTAGCAAATCCTGCCTGTCCCGAAGGAAGTGCTGCAGTTTTTGGATGGGTTGGGTTTGGGTTGGGACGCCTTGAAGCATCCAAGGGCTCCTGGGCCTGAGGACAGCGGATCCCGAAGCTGAACACAGGGATATTTCACTTGATAATTTCCTCTTGATGATTTGTGGTCATTGATTTTTAACTGCCTCCTGCTTGCTGATGGGCTTTCCATCGAGGTAGTTATCCTAGGGTGGATGCCTACACCCTGGATTTTGCTTACTAGCCTCTTCTGAAAAGTCAAGCTGAAGCCCAAATAAATCTTCTCCGCCGTGCCTTGCCTTTTCTTCATCTACTTTCTTATTTTCCTCCTCAAAAAATGCAATAAAATTAGCCTGGCACAAGATCTATTTCATATGATCCATGTTGACAATTGTTTAGTTCCCCATCTTCTTTGAAATAGTTGCTCATTTTGTTCCCGTCGTTATAAATGATCCCCAGCCGCTTCCAAAGTGCTGAAAGCTTCAGCGATGTTCCTGAGGCACAGAGAGAAGTGTGTCCAAGAGGCACTGAGGGCCTTGGAGCCACCAAGGAGAAGGGCAGTGACCTGGAGCAGGGGAATGAGGAGGCAGGGACCGGTGGGGACAATGCTGATGGACATTCACCTCCAGTGACAGCCTTTCTCCTCCTGCTCTGTTTGGTTGGGGCATCAGTCCGTGCCTGTTTCTGGCTGCTTCACTGGGCTGCAGCATCTGCCTGGCACTGAGAAGGTCCTGCCCAACTGCACCTGATGGGTCCAGCCTCCATCAGCCAAAGCCTGGAGCCAAAGGGCCAAGCTCAGTCCTGTCTTCCCAGGGGAGCTGGAGTGTGGGGTAGATCTGGCTGGTAACTTTTTAGGGGGACCTGGGAAGAGGGCTTGGAGGGGGGGTCTGTACCAGTGTGGATCATAGAATCATTTTGGTTGGAAGAGACTTTTAAGGTCATCGAATCCAACTGTTAACCCAGCACTGCCAGGTCACCACTAAACTGTGTCCCTCAGCACCACATCTCCATGGCTTGGAAACCCCTCCAAGGATGGGGACTCCACCACTGCTCAGGGAGCCTGGGACAGCCCTTCACAGCCCTTGCCAGGAAGACATTGTTCCTCATGTCCAACCTCAACCTCCCCTGGTGCAACTTGAGGCCATTTCCTCTTGTCCTGTTTGTTCCTTGGAAGAAGAGCCCAACCTCACCTAGCTTCAACCTCCTTTCAGGGAGTTGTGGAGAGCCAGAAGGTCTCCCCTGAGCCTCCTTTGCTCCAGGCTCAACACCCCCAGGTCCCTCAGCTGCTCCTCACCACACTTGTGCTCTGGACCCTTCCCCAGCTTTATTGCCCTTCTCTGGACACGCTCCAGCCCCTCAAGGTCCTTCTTGGAGTGAGGGGCCCAGAACTGACCCCAGGATTTGAGGTGTGGCCTCTGCAGTGCCCAGTCCAGGGGGACAATCCCTGCCCTGGTCTTGCTGGTGACACTAGTGCTGATCATGATGAGATGATGCTCAGCAGAGATGCTTTCAAGATCCTCTTGATCGTGGAAAAAGCTAACAGTTTCAAGACAGGAAGCATTTTTCTCCCATCAGAGACCAAAAGGAGCGTGGCTTGAAACAACTCCTTTGTTTTTGCACGTATGGAACCGGTGTTTGAACAGCCCCAGCAACACGGCTTGGCCACGGCCATCGGTGCCGTCACCCCCGGCAGCCACCTCCTGGACCCGTTTACCGCGGCAGACCTTGGCGGCGGGTGGGATTTCGAAAAGCTTTCAGCATTTCCCGAGCCCGTCTCGCTTTGAAGGCAGCGGGAGGGGTTGTTTGTCTCTTTCTGATTGTTTTGGTTTTTTTTTTTCTCATGAGCTTCAATAGAGCCACCACGGAGGGCTTTGGGAAATCACAGCCGATTGTGCTCGGCTTTGAAATGGGTTTGGGTGTTCCCTGCGAAGGCCCCGGGAGCAGAATCTGCTCTTGGCGCATCTGAGCCTGGCGAAGAAGCTGGAGGAGGAGGAGGAATGAGCTGGAACTGTCGTGCCTCTGAGCTCCATCGCTTTGAACAGGCGGCGGATGTGACAGCGTGGGCACCGACGCGGCCCCCGGCCGTGTTTGGCTGCAGCTACTGTGACATTTTGTGCAGCTGCTGTGTGTGAGTCAGAGACCGAAGGGGCGAGGGCTGGAATCCAGAGGTCCTTGAGGACATGGCGAGGATGGGGTGGAACGGTCACGGCGCTCGGCAGCCGAACTCTGAGAAACTTCATCCAAAAAATGCCATTTTCTCAGCTTGGCTGGTGACCAAGGTTGAGCCTGATGCAGGGATGAAGCTTTTGAGGCAGAGACCATCCCGGTGAAGGCTGAGGAGCAATAAAGAAGGGAAAGGAAAGAGCCAGTGTCTGCTCCTGCATCCTCCAGTTTTCTCCCACTCCTGAGATGCTACAGCTTTGTGTCCTCTGCAGAAAAGTGGTCTCCAGGATGAGGGCACAGAGCTATTCCCGGTGCTGCCCATGTGCAGCCCTTCCACTGGATGCCCCAGATGGAGCAATGTGGATCATAGATTGGGAAATTAATCTGCAGGAAAATCCTTGGGGATGAGCAGCTCCCTTGGGAGCCAGGCTTGAGAGGCTGCAGCGGATGGAGGAGAGGCTATGAGGAGCTGGAGGTGCTGGAGGCACTGGGAGGTGTCTGGAGAAGGTGCTCATTGGGCTCAGCCATGGAGCACAGGGCAAAGCGTTGGATGGAGGAGATGCCAAAGGTGGAAGGGACCACTGAGAGCATCCTGGTGGGAGTGACCAGAGAAGGGCTGTGTGTGTGGAAGAGCACAAACGTGTCTTCCTCAGATGAATCTAAGGACTTTTCTTTCTGTTTTTATAAACGGTGAATGGCCATTAGTGGTTGGAACAGATGGCCAGGCGACGGGCTGGCTTTGCCGTCTCTTGGAGACCTGGAAGATGGGGTGAGCTGTGATTTACCTGCTGGCTGTGTGGTCCTGGGCAGAGGCTGCCTGGGCAAATAAATCCTCTGCCGTTAGAATCATAGAATGAATTATTGAATGGTTTGGGTTGGAAGGGACCTCAAAGAACATCTAGTTCCAACACCCCTGCCATGACAGGGACACCTCCCACTAGACCAGTTTGCTCCAGGCTCCCTCCAGCCTGGCCTTGAACACCTCCAGAAACCAGAGAACTTCCTGGGGCTGCACTCCCACCAGCTTCTCTGGAGCTTCTGGGTGTCCATTAGGATGGTTTAAAGAAATAACCCGCTTCCAGAGACTGTTTTTGCAGGATAAATTAGCTCTTTGCTGCCAGCAAAAGCCATCTGGATTGTTGTTACGGGCAGGCTTGGGGATGTGGGGAGGGACAAGGACACCCCACATCACCCCAGCCCTGGCTGTGCTCAGGCAGAGCCCCGAGCACCACGTCCCCCCCCTGCTCACCCACCTCGCACAGATTTAATCTTCCCAGCTCTGCGTTAGCAGGGCTGCATTAGAGAGGCTGCGTGTGACACGCAGGGCACAGCTGCCATCTTCGTGTCATAGTCTGTAAAACTTCAAATTTCCAGAGCCCCGTGCAATCAAATCAGCCCTTGCAAACCCTCGTTAATTGTATTCGTTTGTCTGAGCAGCCACCGAGAGTTTAAGAAGAAGGGAGGGAGTCTCCTTTCATGCTGGTTTTCCTGCTGGGAAACTGAGGCACGGTGAGGGAGAGGTTTGGGCTCCTGGAGGTGATGCCACATGGATGCCCCGGCCCTGAGGAGCTCCCAGTCCAGCAGATCCTGGGACCCAGGGCCACAAATAACCTGGAACGTGGGATGTTCTTATGTGGAAACTTGATCTCAAATAGGACAAAGCTCAATGGAGAAGGCAGTAGCTGTCCCAGGGTTCCTGCCTGCTTACCAGCGAGCCCTGAGAAATGATGGGCAAAGAGAGAAGGTCCATGGCTGGAAGAGGTTGTTGCTGGTTCCCATTGGACATTAGGAAAAAGTTCTTTAATGTGAGGGTGGTGGATCACTGGAACAGGCTGCCCAGGGAGGTGGTGGAGGCCCCATCCCTGGAGACATTCAAGGTCAGGCTTGGTGGGGCTCGGAACAACCTGCCCGAGTTAGAGATGTCCCTGCTCATTGCAGGGGGGTTGCACTGGATGACCTTTAGAGGTCCCTTCCAACCCAAACCATTCTATGATTCTATGACATCTGTGCTGCTTCCCCACTTCGGTGGCTCTTTGTAGTGTCTGAAAGGTCCTTGCACTCCCCCAAACCTCTGTTGGCAACGCAGAAAAGCGCAGAAAGCACATCCCAAGGAGGACCAGGATGGCTGGACACATCCCTGCCTTGCGACAGCAGCATCCTGAGCCCTGGCGATTTCTGCAGCCAGTTTTCTTGGGGGAGCGGGGGCAGAGGGAAGCCCCATGCTGATAATGTACTGAAAGTAAATGAAATTAAATAAGCGAAGCAGCACTCGCGGCTCCTGCCTTCCCCCCTGGGTAATTCAATTCGAGCGCTCGCGCTGATGGGATCTCGCCGGGGCTGCCTCTGTCACCCCGCTGGGGCCGGGATTCTTAACGTCTAAATAAAAGTTTCACTCAAGCATTTTTTATGCTCCTGCCAGCGGGATCAGCGAGCTGGCGTTGGGCACATTAATGTAATATTCATACTCACAGGGTCTCCCCGTGCTGCCGGCAGCACCGGCCCATTTTCATAATTATAAATGTCCCGTAAAATGACATTTAGATTTGCATTAGCCAAAGGGGTCGGGGCTTGGGTTTGAGAAGACAACGTGCCTCTTTACCAGTCAGATGATCGACATCACTAGAGGAAAGCTTGAGCATGTTCGTGCTGGGCAGGTGCCTTCACCTGTGCATGGGTGAGGGATGCTGGGTTGGTGCCCTGGGAGGTGGCACCACAGGGGACATTTCAGCCTCGTTAGAGTCCAAGGCAGTGCAGGGTCCCATCTCTGAGGGTCCCCACCGAAAGGCAGGTCCAGGAGCTCCTTTGGACATTATTCTGTGTCTTTCCTCACTGGGAAAAATCTTCTGATACTGGCCAGTCTGAACGCTGAAAGGGAATTTAGGTCATTTCCAGCATCCTCGTTTGTTTTCATTATAAGAAAAACAATAAATCTGATGTTCAGTGCTGTTTGTAGGAAGGTCTCAATTTCCCCTCAGCTCCCTGACCAGTTGTGCAGTGAGTTGCGCAGTCTACAAGTGAATCCCTGCTCCTTTCCATCCTCACTGAAGCTGCCACGCTGCGTTGCTCTGGAGAAGACCCAGAACTGAGCTCTAACTGGCTCATACTGGAGAGAAATGGGATTTCTCCATGCAGGAAAGGGTTGTCCATGTCCTCCAGGCACTGCAGAGGGGCAGCACCTTGGGCTTCCTCTGATCTGAATCACCTCCAACATCTTTGCACAAGCTGAGGGTTTGGTCTTTGAAGGATCCAGTTTCCAGCCAACAGAGGAGGTGGATGTAGGGGAACCTTCTCACCAATTGCCATTTACCCCAAGATCCCTTGGAAGAGGATTTATAGTGAGCCCACAGTTTGAAAACTATAAAACACAAAATGAAAATAGCCTGTGAACAAGGGAGGTGGTGGGTGGGGTGGATTGGGCTGAGAACCAGGAAAACAAGAGAAGCTCTTGTGACCTGGGATCCTGGGAAGTTTTTACGCTGAAAAGGCTGCCGGGGCTGGCACTGGGGAGGTGATTGGTGACATTTATTAGTCATTTTTTATGGTGTTTAGTACGAGTTAGGGTGGCAGGAAATGAGCAGGAGAGGAGGGGGAGACCTTCTCAGCACAAGCCATGGCTTGGAGACATCCCGATCCTGCTGGTTGTGGGGATGAGATGTGGCCATCACCTCATGCAGCGAGTGCCAGAGCCCCTCCGTAGCCACAGCATCTGGCCACCATCCTGGGGCAAGGTGCTTTGGTCTCAGTTAGACCAGACACCAAACAAGGGGATCATGTTTTCAAAGTCCATAAACCTGACCTGCTGCCAAAGGCTCCCAGGGACCCAGAGGTCCTTGGCTGGAGTGTAAAGGGCTGAGCATCAGCCCCTGGAGCAGCACCAGCCTCAGTCTGCTGAGAATAAGCCTGTGTAGCCATGGGAATCATGGTCCTGGTTTCCTTGAGGACCTCTGGGAGCCTGCATCCCGGGTTGGGAATAGCTGGTGAGGTCGTGGTAGACCATGATTTTCACCTCCAGCCACAGGCTGCTTTGGCAGAGAAAGGGGCTGAAAACGTTGTGCTGAGGGGTTGTGGGAATGGGAGATCTCAAGGCTTTGCTTTGCTCTGCTCTCTGTAGGACTGGAGGAGCTTGCACTGAAGCCTGTTCAAGACACAGGGAACATTTTGAAGCAAGGCTATCTGGAGAAGAGGTCGCGAGGTAAGGCCTGACAGGTACCTCATAAGATAAGGTTTGGAGAAGCCAGCTCAGAATTTCCAAGAGTGCAAGCTTTCAGATGGAGAACAAACAGGAAAATTCGTTTTTCCCTGCAGATTTCTCCGTAGGCACATGCAGAAGCTTTCAGGCTTTTCTTGGGCATCACGCAGGCAGGGAGGGCACAGCCTGCATTTATTCCCCTTTGCAGATCATCAAACTGCACAAAGATTAAACCCCAGAAATTGAATTAAGCTGCAGCCCAGTCCTCTAAGGCAAGATGTGCCCTTCTAACGAGCAATCCCTAATGAGGATAAAATCCCGGTGAAGACAAGGTAGTCCGTAGCATCACACACATTAGCAAGTTGAGATAAGGACTGTGAGTCAGCCTCAGGTTTATCTTGATTTTACTGACTCTTGTGAAAGCTACAAATTATTTCCTCATCACTCAGATTTTATCTTGATTTATTTACTGTATGACAGGTGGTATGAGGCAAGAACAGCCTTTTTTTCCCCTCATGGCCAGCAGCTGAGCTCTGTGCATGTTTTAGCTTGCTCCGATTACCAAGTAAAAGACATTTGCTGAAGCCTCAGTGAGGGAGGTTTCACCCAAAGCTGCGTTCCTCCCAGTTAGCAGGACTGAGGGTCACAGCAGCTCAGCCCAACCTGCTTGGAGAGCTGGGGAAGGATTGCAGGGTCTCCAGCCTGGTAGGCCAGGCTGGTTCTCCCTTACCTGGTTGAGATTTCATATCTAAATTTGCTTGCCTGAACTTTGTGCCAGAAATCTGCAGGGTTTTGTTGGGATAAGAAGTCTTCTTTCCCCTCAATATTCACCTGAAGCATACAGGGAAAGAACAGAAATGACTATTTTTAACCCTTGTGCCGTCCTTTCCTTTCTAGAGCACAGCTTTTTCGGGTCAGAGTGGCAGAAGCGATGGTGTGTCCTCAACAGACAGACCTTTTTTTACTACGCCAATGACAAAAGTAAGTGGTGAAATACCTGCCTCTGGTCCCCAGACTGTGGGTGGTGGCGGGGGGGCATGGGCAGGGCTGGAAAAGGGGAAAACCCCTGGAAAAGGGCTGGAGCCCTGCTGAAGGACAGGCTGGTATCTGATGAGAGACAAGTATGTGCGTTGGAAGGCTGTAATTCCCTATCAAAGCACAACATGCAGGTCCCAGAATGGTAGATCTCAGCTTCCTTTTTTTTTCCACCCCGCCCCAAAATAAAGAGCCCACCTTTATTAGTGTGGAACAAGAAAAGAGAGACCCAGGAGCAGAGCTGTGCGTGAATAAAATGATGTACCAAGTTTTCCATTAGCCATCAGCTGGGCTTCAACCCCCTCAGTGCCTGTATATAATCTGTGTGTCAGTGCATATAAATATTTTGCAGTCATGCTCCATCAGGTACATCTAAACAGACAGCTAATATCTCCAACAGAGTTTGGCGTGATTAGATCTATGGCCTTCCCCTGCTCCACCCATCCAGAAACACGGCGTGAAAACGGCTCGCAAAATACACAGGGACATCCTTGGTTTGCAAGGACCGGTCTGCAGCTAGGACAGGATTAACCTCCAGTGGGTGGTGGGGATGAAGCTGCGTCTTTGTCCCTCCTCCACATCCTTTGTCTGAGGATCTCGAGCACTTTTTGCTTCCAAACAAGCTCCTCTCACCCTGTGTGGTGAACCAACCACATGACACCCTGGTAGGGCTACGAGCTGCTGGCTGAGGTTGGTGTTGAAGCCAAGGGTTGATATTCGATTGTTTCTGTGAGGGGCGAGCAGCTTCCAAACGGTCTCCAGAAGACAACAGAGTTGTTATGGATGGGCTGAAATCCTTATAGAGGGCATGACCTCGCCCCTGGAAGTTTTTTTAAGGCTCTGCAAATCAAGAGAAGGTTCAGAGCAACTGCCTGAATCGTGCTCCCACGCTTCCTCGAGAAGATTCATAAGGAAATAATGAGCTGGGGTAAAGAAAGCCACCTCAGATGGCTGCAGCAAAGTCCCCTCTCTCCACCCTGGCTGACAGCAGCCATGTGTGCATCGGTAAGATCCGTAGGCCAACTCTCAAAGGCCTCACTAAGTGTTTCTTCCTGTACACCAGCCCGTTAATGCCTTACCAGCAGAATAATCATTGGTATCATATTTCCCCAAGTACACGGTGGTCTCTGCTTCATTACAACCAGCTCCTCTCGTGCAGCCTTCTGACCCTGGCAACCTTGCGCTGGCTGTTTGCAACCTCTTGAGGCTTCAAAGGGCATCCTCTTTAATGTGTCTTTATGAGGATTTCACAATATTCCCTTTGGATTTCCCGGGGGTGGACATGCTGAGATTGAAGGGGTTTTTCTGGCCATTTCCCACTGTGAGCACCCCCCAGCAGTCCTGCGAGCTTGCTACAAAGATGTGAACTCCGGATTTACCACGTTTCTCTTCTTCCAGGCAAGCAACCTAAAGGCAACTTCTCCATTGAGCACTATAGTGCCCGGCTGGCTTCTCATCTGCGCAAAGACTCTCGAAAAAGATGCTGTTTCGAGTTAATCTGCCCTGGCAAACGCACCTACGAGGTAGGAACCAGGGGAAGAAAGGGACCTTTTGGGCTGGTTGAGCACTAGGCACAAAAGCGAGTGGTCCCAGGTCTGGGTTGCAGGGTCAGGGAGGCTGCGAATCTCCAGCATCCCCAGTAAAACAAACCAGAAGGCCCTGCAGAAGGTTCCAGTGCTTCTCCTTCTTGGTAGCTCATCTGAGGATGGACCTTTCCTTTGGGTTTGGAAAGCCTGTTTTTAAACAAGTGTTTCAGAGCCAGGTTAAATTTAAACCTTCAATTTGTCGAGCATCCAAGAGGGAGCCTAAAAACTGGTGTAATGAAAAACCTGGCCCAGTCCACAAAGCATATGTGAGAGCCGTCCTGAGCTTCAGGGAGATGTGGGTGCAGAGTCCATGTAGTGTATTCAGTGGGGATTGTGGTTTTCATCTGAATTATTTTAATGAATTAGGCTTGACAGCCTTCCTCTGGGATAGTCTGGCTTTGTTCCGCTTCTGTTTCCCTGCTTGGAATAGGGAGATAAAGAAGTGAGATGGCTTTCCCAAAGTCACAGGGTAGAGAATAGCATCTCCATGATCTCCAGCCCCTGTTCTAGCTGCAAACCTTTCCCCTCTTCTTACATACAAGAACCAGCACAATAACTGGTGAACCTCTCTCCAGTTCACAGCCTCAAGCCCAGCGGAGGCTGAAGACTGGGTGGATCAGATCCAGTTTCTCCTGAAGGGTGAGTCTGGCAGCTTGGCCTAAGCCAACATGCCCTCTTTGGTTGGGCAGATCCTGGCACCACCCCGCCACCTAGCTTGAGCTGCTCCCTCCAGCACTGGGTGGGCTTCACAAAATCAGGGGTTGGAAGGGACCTCTGCAGATCATCTAGTCCAACCCTACTCTCAAAGCAGGTTCCCTGAAGGCAGGTTATGCAGGAATGTGTCCAGGCGGGTTTTGAAGGTCTCCAGAGAAATGAGATTCTGCAAGGGCTTGTGCTCCTTGCCAGGACCTTGCTGGGGTCCCAGCAAAAGAGCAGGTGGTTAAGAAGTGGTTGGTTGGAACCCACAGGCATTTGGTTTCAACTCGAGAGCTTTTGGCTGCTTTCAGAGACCAGAGTTGTGTGATCTCTCAAAGGTTCTAAGTGTCATAAAGCAGGACTAAAAGGTAGGGTGGGAATTACTCCTCACTGCTGGGGCTGCAGATCTGCTGTTCTGTCCTTGGCTGATGAAGGATGAGGTTTGGCTCGAGTTTGAGACCAGCAATACTGAGACAAGGCTCCAGCCCTGCATGTAGAAACCCTCTGGAAACCACAGGCAGCTGCCCAGGAATGGCGTCAGGCTCAGTTCCTTGAGGCACTTGTTGAATCAGGCTTTATTCTCTCGCATTTGTGATCCTTTCTTGGGCTTTTCCTTTGGTTTAGCCTATTCTCAGCTTCCAGCCCATTTTCTTTACACTGGGTGCTCATGGGCCAAGCAAGGGGACAGTGGACTCCCTGCAAGATCCATGGTGAGGACAAAGTAGGGTGGCACAGGCTTTGTGACTTGATTTCAACTCACTGGAAGTACCAGCATCCAGCTGGCACTTTGGCTTGCTCTTTCTCACCGTGCTTTTGCCCTCCCTTGCCAGACTTGAGCTCCCTCACAATCCCATATGATGATGAGGATGAAGAAGAGCCCTACAATGATGTGGACAACTCTGACTCTGTGCACACAACGTCCCACAATACTACCCTGAATCAGGATGAGTCAAACGTTGAGATGGAAGAGGATGACATCTATGAGGTTATGCCAGGTAAGCAACCAAATAAGCAGGTGAAACCCCAGCACATTCCATAGGCACAGCCCTGCAAACATGGCAGGAGACCTTTCACACATTGGTGGGGATGAACATCTTGAGCTCTTCTGAGTTTAATGGACCCATAACTCAAAGGTTTGACCACGTTTCTTTGTTCAGGTTGGTTGATGGACCACAAAAGCAAGACCCTTTCTGTTCTGGTGGGGTGGAGGGTTTGTGAATCCAGGTGAGGTGGCTTTGCCTCTGTTCAGCTCGGGTAATATTAAATTTGGGGAGAGTGGAATCTCTGGGCTGTGTTACCTGGGAAATCAGACTCGAGATGATGAAAATGCTCCCTCCTGGGCATGCAGTCATGGCTGTAACACAATTACTGGCCTTCCAAGAGATGATAAAATAACTGCATTAAAGACCAGCGCTTGTTTGCTAACGGTGGAGAAGGTCTGGAGGTGGCAGGGCAGCGGTTGCTGGCTAAAGGAGCCAGGAGCCATCTTCCTGGCATAGAACCAAGCAAGGGTGACATGATCTGCACCGTTTCTTACTGTTGTAGCAGAAATCATGGTGTGACGTGCCCCAGGGCTTGGTCAACAGGTCACCTGGGCCATATTCAAACCCATGTGCTGTTCCACCTCTGCGCGGGGATTGGGATCACCCAGCTCTGCTCCCCACCCCCAAGAGCAGAGCCCCTTGGCGTCTGCATCCAGAGATGCAGGATAGCTCCTTGTTTCTTCTTATTTGTCTCAGAACTTTATACTTGTAGTGATTAAAAAAGAAAATATTCAACGCATCAGAAAGCCTGATGGTGCCTGCGATCTCTGTCTCGTTTCTGCTGCCGAAGGAGATCTCTGCTCAGGGGTTTGCAAGTGGCAGCCAGACAGATGCCGGGAGCGGAGCCGGGGCTGCCTGCGCGACCCTGAGTGAAGCCTCAACCTCCCTCCATCGCTCCTCTTTCCTTCCTGACCTCCCCTTCCCCTGTTTGCATCCTCAGCTGGTTGGGGAGCAGCTTCTTCTCTTCCTCGAGGTGGACCCACGGTGATCCCTGAGCGCGGCAGGAGCCTCTGCGTGGTGGTCCTCGGGCTGGTGTGTGAGGTGCTGACGGTCTGTCAGGCTGAGGGTTTTCAGCATCTCCGGCTGCTTTTAGCAGCTGCGTCCGACTGCCGGCTGCCTTGGGGCTGCCAGCGCTGACCACAGAGCAGATGTGAGATGTGAGATTTGGTCCACACGTGGTCCTGCTAGGAAACGCGCAGTGTGGAGTTAAGGACAGACCCCGCTGTGGCCCCTGCTCTGGGATGGAGAGTGTCTTGAAGGAGCTGGAACCAACCCTGCCAGCCAGGTCCTCACAGATCCCAGGATCCCAGCATGGTGGGGGTTGGAAGGGACCTCTGGAGATCATCTCATCCAACCCCCCTGCTCCAGCAGCTCACCCAGAGCAGGGGGCCCAGGATCGTGTCCAGGTGCCTTTGGAATCCCTCCAGAGAAGGAAACTCCACAACCTCTCTGGGCAGCCTGGGCCAGGCTCCCACACCCTCACACCAAACAAGTTTCTCCTCCTTTTCCGATGGATGTTCCTCTCCTGCTCCCATGTACAGATCGGTGCCCTGATGCTGGGGCTGCAGAGCATTGTAGTGGAGGTGGGAACATCCCAGCCAAACCCTTCCTTTAATTATGGGCTTTTACTGGGCTCTCCTGCCCATCCCAGCTTCTTAGAAGCTTGCTGAGAAGTTCCCAAGGCAGCCCCAAGGGTTGTGTCTCAGGCTACTTGTCCTGCAAGCAGCAGGTTTGAAGCCTCTTGCTACAGCAGGGATTTTGCACCATCCTTTGGTCCTGCTGCGTGGGCATCCCAGGGGCTTGTGAGGCTGCTGTCCTTGAGGTCCAGCCAAGCAGCCACCATGCAGGGTACTTGCCTGGGAAGCAAAGCCACAAGTCTCCCATCTGAGCAAGTTTCTCACCCCCCAGACCCCATTTCCCTGGCAGGTTGAACCAGGGTGGTGGTGGCACGTTGCTGTAGAGATGTCCAGCATGTGAGCGGTGAGAAGCCAGTTGCAGGGTTCAAGGGCGGGTGTCTATGGGATGCCCCAAGCTTGTTACCTCCAGCCCTTCACACCTCTGGGACCCTCTTGGCAAGGACAAGGGAAGTCCCCGCCCAAGCTGGGGTCTCCTCTGGGCCCGGCTGCCTCCGTGATGTCCCGAGTGAAAACAGAGAGAAAGACGGAGAGGGGGGAAAAAAAGAAAGGGGGGTGGGGGAGATGAAGAGATAATTTCCTCAGCAAGTCATCGTCGTTAATGAAGTTTTACAAAAACAGATACAACCAAGGAAAAATAAAATTTCACAGGTGATAAATTTTTCCAATTTCCCTGGCAGAATTCGATAGGATTGTTAAATTAAGAGTGAAGGTGTCTGTTAGGAAGCAACGAGCAGTGATGGGTAATTTTATAGAGTGGAAAATTGAATCAAATTGCTACATTAAAACACAGCTCCTCTGAGAATCTGCCCAACGCCCAGGCTGCTCTGGCGCAGTGGTGGGTGCCCGGCCCCCCAGCTCCCCGGACATGCTGGGGGGGCTTCCGTGGGGCTCCGGACCCCGGGTGTGGGTGCCTGGAGCTGCCCATGGGGATGAGAAGGTGTTTTCTCGAGGGTGATGTGGCTGAGGTTGGGATGCTCTGCACAGGGCGAAGCAGCGCAGCCCCCAGGAGATGCATTTTTCAGCGTTTCCCTCTGATTCATCACTATAAAACCCAGATCTTGGCTGAGATCAAACAGCCGGGCCCTGGGAAGGCAGAGCATCGCTTCCGGGCTTGACTCAGAAAGGCACCTGGTTGCAACAGGCTGCAGGGCTGGGGGGGTGGAGGGGAGCTTGGTGCATCCCCACGGCCCCCGGTCATGAATTGCACAGCTCAAAATCAGCCAAGGATGGTGCCGGGAGTGGGGCAGGCAGGGCTCGGCAGCACCCCAGGGCTGCTGCCTTCCCCATGGACATCCCAGGGCAGCTTCCAGGGCTTCCCTGCCACGCGGTGGGTTCAGAGAGGCTGTGCCTGGCCCCATTGTAGGAGAAGATGGGGTGTAGGAGGGCAAACGGAGCTTGGCTGCTGTCATAGAATCATAGAATCCCAGAGTGGTTTGGGTGGGAAGGGATCTTTCAAGGTCATTTCATCCAACCTCCCTGCAGGGACATCTGCAACTCGAGCAGGTTGCTCAGAGCCCCGGCCAACCTCACCTGCAATGGTTCCAGGGATGGGGCAGCGACCACCTCTCTGGGCAGCCTGCGCCAGGCTCTCACCACCCTCAGCAGCAACAATTTCTTCCTTCTCTCTAGTCTAAAACTCCCTCTTTTAGTTTAAAACCATCTCCCCTTCTCCTGTCCCAACAAGCCCTGCTCAAAAGATTGTCCCCATCTTTCTTATAAGCCCTCTTTAAATACTGAAAGGTCTCCCCGGAGCCTTCTCTTCAGCCGAGGGAAGCCACACCAGCCAGCTGCCTCCCCACCACATTTTCCTGCAAAAATTCCCCTTCGAGTTTCCTCCCTTCCTTCTGCAAAGGCTCCGTCCATCCCAGCCCATCAGCCCCAGGGAGCAGGGACCAGGCATCCCCTGGGTGGTTTTTTTTTTGCAAAAGGCACAGAGGATGCAGTTGGCAGGGCAGAGGCTTTGGAAAGAAAGGGAAACTGAGGCACAGGGCGCTGAAACACAGGAGAGCACCTTGTCCAAGCTGTGAAGCCATCGGCTGCCCAGCTGAAGTCTCAGGTGGGTGATGCAAAGAGGGAGGGGGTCCCTGGCTTTGATTTCTGGGTAGAACATGCCTCTGTTCTGTGAAATATGGGGAAAAAATGGCCCAAGGTGGTGAGGGAGAGGGGGTTGCTCTGGAAAAACTCCTCAGAACCTGCCTGGCAGCCTCGTGTGGCTCCTTGGAGGAGCAGCAGGTCTCTGTGGGGCGAACTCATCAGGGGCTGTACGTGTGACACCCCCGTTATGTGCCAGCAAGGAGGGACCAGCGATCTGGGGCTGCTCCCAGGAAAGTGAGGAGGACAGAAACATCTCCCCAGGCTCATCGGAGCACCCAGGGGTGCCCAGTACCATGTCCGGGCAGGGAGCCAGCAGTGCCAGTGAAATCCGTGGGGATTCCCGCAGCTTTGCTCCTCTCAGAAACCCAGCAGCAGCTTTTTCTTCGTGGCACGTGTTTTCCTGCGCCGACGCATCCCAAGGAGTGGTGTGTGCGTGCCAGGAGATGCGAGAAAGGCTCCGGGAAGAGGTTTCCTGAGGAGAGCCTGGCTCCAGGCTGGAAGCAGAGGATGCGAGCCGGAGGGGTGTGCACGGCACGGATGGAGGGTGGCCCTGGGGAGCCCCTGGGTGCAGCCGTCACCCACAGCAGTGGGGGAATGATGCTTTGGAGGGTGGCTCTGGGGTTCTGGTGGCACCGTGTGACTGCCCTCCATCCCACGCCGAGGTGGGATCGGGGGATTCTGTATAAAGGAATCCGGATGCGAGGGTCTGGGGAAGGACGGGGTGGGGGGAACGCACCATTACAGATACGTTCTCGTTTACAAATGCAAAGAGCAGGCAAAAGCCACTTTCAATAATTTATTTTAAAATCAATGCTAATGAGATCCTGTCTCGTCAGTGGCCGCGTTTTACAATAAAGTCTGATTTATTTAGAAAAGATTTTTGGTGCCGCTTCCCGTCTAATGGGGCAGGCGTTGCAGTGACCCTCCAGCTCGGGATGCAATTTGGAATTGGCAGCGGAGCTCTGACCTGGTTTGCATTGATCAGCGCTGGGCAGGAGACAAGGGCTGGGGCCGAGCAGCAGCACTTTGCTTCTGTGCCATCAGGTGCCAAGGGATCAGCAGAAGACCCTGGTTTGGTCACCTAAAGGTGACAGCAAAGCCATTTTCCCCGAGAGGCACAGGGATCCCTCGCTCCCCAGCAGCCCTTTGCAGTGCAAGAGCTGCAGACAAAAGATTTGTTTGGCTTTTATTAATATTATTTGCTTTTATGTCTCTTATTCGGCTTTTATTTCTATCATTTTACTAGGTTGCTTCCAGTCTTTATGGCTGCAGAGGGAAGCCTGGGCTGGGATGGCAGCTGATGTGGGTGCTGAGCACCTGACTCACCCCAGCATCCAGAGCAGCATCCTGCCTGGGTGTTAAATATTCTTATTTCAACTTATCTGGGTGGGTGCTGAGCACCTGACTCACCCCAGCATCCAGAGCAGCATCCTGCCTTAGTGCTAAATAATCTTATTCAGGTGTAGATCCTTTCTCCCATCAGTCTCCAGCCATTTTCATAGGGATTTCCCATGACTTCCAGCCCCTCCATCCTAACCCTTTTCCATGGTACCATTCCATATTGTTTTCCTGCACCCTTTTTCACCCGGCTTCGTGGCCATGCCAGCTGCCTGCCCGCCGCTGCCTCTTTCTCCTCCTTCATTTCTCCTTCTGTCCTTGTCTTTCCTCGCAGTCCTGTCCCGGTGTTTCTCCTCCGCATCCCGTTTTCTCCGGGCTGCAAGTCCCGTGCAGGAAGCATCTCTTCCTATAGGACACCCGGCAAAGTGCTGCCGAAATTTATGAGGCTATAATACGTGATTTGTTTTTACCAGTGTTAACAACAATTCATATTTTTATGCAACACGTTTTAAAATATTATCTGTGACTTCCTCCCTTCCACTCTTCACAATTAAGCCGGGAATTTATTATCCTGACAGTCGGATGCTCTCGGCTCTCTGCCTGCTGGGGGGGGGGGTTGGTGTAGCGGGGACGCTCGCGGCCCTTTCCCTGACTTCTCTGCTCTGCTTTCCCCCCAGATGAGGAGCTGGAGCCCCCCTGCCCAGAGGACAGCAAAGATGCCGGGAGCAGACGGCAAAGCGGTGAGAGCCCACCCTGCTTTGGCCAACCAAAAGGACCTCACGGTCAGGGTTATGGGGTCTGAGTCCGGCTGCCTTTGAGCATCCTGGGGTGTGGGTGGTGATGGAGGACGGGAGAGGCCCCGAGAGCAGACCAATGGGTGACAGGGGAGAATCTGCAGCTGGTGAAGTTCAGATACCTCAAGCTTGGGAAGCTCTCCCCATCTTCTCCATGCTATGGGGATGGGGGATGCCTCTCCTTTTTGGACGGGCACCTGGTGATGGGTGGCTTAGTGAGCTCTCCACTAAGGAGCCCCAGAATCCATCTCCCCTCCTGCCTGATGAGATCTGTGTGCTGAAAGATCTCCCATGGAAGCCCTCCTGTCCTTGTCCTTCATCACATCTTGGACCAGAGAGGGAGTGCCAGCCCTCCCGGTGCCTCCTGAGGGACCAGGGATGCAGAGGAGAGGAGCTGGGGCAGAACCAGCCTGGAGAGAGGGCAGGAAGCGAGTCATGGCCCAGAGGAAGTCGCCGCAGGGAGGGATCTCGGTGCGGGAAGCCGGAAGGATGCGCACCACCACCCCAGGAACCAGCAGCCCAAGGGCCTGCCATGGTGGCCAGGACCCCCACCCCTGCTTTTTCCTTAAGGATCTGCACTGTGGGACGGGAGCGGAAGATCTGTTTCCTCCCCGGTCCCACCTGCTTCGCTTTCCATCGCTGCTTCCGCCCCGGCACAGGAAAGCAGCACTTCTGTCTGAGCAGCTGGGGCTGGACCGACCAGGAGCTTCCTGCCACCCTGCTCCTTCCTCATCGCATGGGAAAACACATCCTCCTGGCAAAGCCCAGCTCGGGAGAGCTTCCCACACCATCCTCCTGCCCCAGGGCTTGGAGGGGACAGTCTAACCTTGTGGCATGTGCCAGTGCCACGTGTCCCCTCCTTGACCAAGTTACTGATGTCCATCTCAGGGACAGCTTGGTTTGGCGAGCAAGACTAGGGCAGGGATCATCCCCCTGGGCTCAGCACTGGGGAGGTCTCCCCATGAATTCTGGGTTGTTTTGGGCCCCTCACTCCAAGAAGGACATTGAGGGGCTGGAGTGTGTCCAGAGAAGAGCTACGAAGCTGGGGAAGGGTCTAGAGCACAAATCTGGTGAGGAACAGCTGAGGGACCTGGGGGTGTTGAGCCTGGAGAAAAGGAGGCTCGGGGGAGACGTTCTCGCTTTCCACAACTCCCTGAAAGGAGGTTGGAGCCAGGTGAGGTTGGGCTCTTCTCCCAAGGAACAAGTGATAGGACAACAACAAGGCCTCAGGTTGTGCCAGGGAGGTTGAGGTTGGACATGAGGAACAATTTCTCCATGGGAAGGGCTGTCCCAGGCTGGGCAGGGCAGTGGTGGAGTCCCCATCCCTGGAGGGGTTTCCAAGCCGTGGAGATGTGGTGCTGAGGGCCAGGGGTTAGTGGTGCCCTGGCAGTGCTGGGGGAACAGTTGGACTCGATGAGCTTAAAGGTCTCTTCCAACAGAAACAATTCTGTGATTCTGTGACCAGGCAGCAGAGAAGAAGCCCCACCGTGGGTGTTCCAGCTCGAGGTGGGGATCAGGGGGGAGCAGAGGATGATGTCATGGCAGGCTGGTGCCAGAGGTGACGATGAACCCGTACCCCAAGGCCACCCCGAAGATTTTGGCTCTCGCCTGTCTCAGCCCTGCCAGCTCTTTACACGCCCCACTCATGCTCATTAGCATCTGCCTGGCGGGCGTAATTGCTGTTAATCGTTATAACTGGTTTAGTTATTAGCATTGTCATGATTGCTTTAGGTCCTGTGTCTGTTTGGACGCTAAATAACATCTTAGACCCTCGCCTCTGGAAAGCTGGGCTGCGTTTCAAGAGGGAAAGGTTATCGCGGTGCCGGCCCTCATGCCTTTGACCTTGGGAATTCGCGTTCCTGTCCAAGTGGATCAAGGGCGAGCAGGAGCTGCCGGGAGACCTTGGGCTGCGGGGAGGGGGGGCTGGGGCTCTCTCTTCACGATACCACGCGGTCCAAGCGCCAGGCGAGCATTTGGCTAATGGAAAACTATCGTTTCTCATTTCCAAGAGCTGCAAGGATGCCACGATGCCGGAGCAGCCCAGCAAGTCCAGCTGAGAGCCCCAGGCTGCTCCTGCCGAGACACCCATTGCTCCGCTGGAGGCTGCTTCATCCCCCATCTTCCGCGCCGGCCGGGGCTGGAGCTTACAAACAAACAGAGCAAAATTCCTCTCTTTAGCCGGTAAAACAGCCTCACAGCCGGTCCCCCCGTGCTCGGCCTGGCAGGAGGTTTCACCCAGCATGAGCACAGCAGTGGAAACCCCTGAGCTGCAGACGGTTGTCATTAGGTTTCAGCATCAACAGGCTTCCGAAGCAACGCGCCCGAAGCAAAGGGGTCGGGGCGGATCGTGCCTCTCCCACAGCCCCTGCTTGGGGCCGCTCTGGCTGCTAGAAGAAAATGATGCAGTTGTCACATTTGGCTGGTTTTCTTAATGACCCCCAAGGCCCATAAACAGGGGAGCAGGCTCTCGTCCCACTTACATCAGTGTAAATCAGCCGCGCTGAGATCACGGCGCTGCCCCGAGCGCAGATTGAAGCGTCTAGACGGAGCGTTGGGGCTTTTTAAACGTAACCTCTTTTCTGCCGAAGCGAGCAGAATCAGCACAGGAGTCCTGGGATGGCTCTTCTGGATCCGACCAGCAGCCCACCCAGCCTGGATCCGGCAGGTCAGGAGGATCACGGACATTCGCTGCCCCATGTGGAGGCTACAGAGTGAAGTTCTCTGGGCCTGGCCTTGTCTTTAAGTGCTCAGATAGGAGCCAGGATCCCTTTTCTGCAGTCTTCATTTTAACAAGATACTCTCAGTCGCTGGCACAAACACCTTTGTTGCTTTTGAAGCCGTGGCTGAGCTTCCATCACAGCGTCTTCCTCATCTGAGGCAATTCTGACCTTTGGAAGGCAGGGTTGGCAGGAAGGGTGAGACCTCCCATCCGAGCAGCTGACACGACTGGGAAAAAAAAAAAACCACAAACTTTTGGGAGCACAAACCTTCCCATGCACTGGAAAATGTGCTCCCTTTGTGCTCACAGAGTATCACGACCAAGCTTCTGCAAAGTCGCTGTGTCACCAACGGCTTCTCCTTTCTCAGCTCCTTGAAGGGTGCCCAGATGCCTCCAAGGTCCTCTTGGTCCTCTGATAAGTGAAAAAGAGCAGATGCAGGACAGGGAGGCACCTCCCAATTGTTCTTGATAAAGGAGGGACACTGAGATGAGGCCAATTCCCGCTTCCCAGCAGCATCCTCCCTCTCTGCGGGCGAGCAGACGCCGGGGTCCCTGTCCTGGGGGAATACTGGGGGAAATGGGCACTTCAGGCTCAGGAAACATCTTGTAGGAGGATGTATTTTCTCTCTCAACCCAGAGCCTCTTCCCCTCCCTATACATGAGTGCCACAGAGGCTGTTGGGGGGGACTCTGTCTTTAAATCTCTTGGCCAGCCGGTTAATGAAGATGCTCCGTAGAATTACTGATATTTTTGATACCACCAGAGCATCCTTTCCCCATCCTCATCTCCCAGGGGACACCAGCAGCTCGGTCCCCCTGTACCGGATTATTCTTGGCATCGCCATGTTGTCCTCACACCCTCCCATAACGACCTTTAGTGTTAATTACCCAATTTACTCGCCTCGTCCTCCCGCTCAGCACCCGCACGCCCTGATATTTCCACTGCCTCCAGTTCATAACCTCTGGTTCCTGCGCTTAGCACAAGCTTAAATAACTCAGTAGCTCCTACTCCTTTTATTCCCATCACAATCTTTTCCTCGCCACTCTGTGCTCCCCTTTTAATACTTTCCAAAGGATGCAGACCTACTTTTTTTTTTTTTCCCCTACTTTTTTTTTTTTCCCAGCCTTTCTATTTGAGTTCCCCAAGTCCCTGAGTCATTCCCGTTGCTCCCCGCTGCGCCATTAACCATCCAAGTAATGTCCTTTTTCATATTTAGGTGATCAAATCTGGGCACAGCACTCCAGATGCACCCTTATCACTCGGTCCCTTATACCATATTAGAAACATTTCCTCCAACATGTGCTCGGTTGTTGCTATTTCTGCTTTCTGGGCTTGGTTCAGCCTCGTGGCAGAGCCGCACAGAGCAGTGGTGCAGCCCCACTGCTCAAATCCCCCCCCCCTGCAAAACGTGGGTTTGCCGGTTTTAATTATCCACGGGGGTCACATCATGGAGGTGTCCATGTCGTGACATCTGGATTCACCCCCGCTTGGGTGCTGTGCCATCGGAGCAGTCTCTTGCCTTTGGTCCAGGTTTTAACAGTCGTCTTGTGTGCTTGAAAACTGGGAATCTGGGGGGGTTGGGTGGGTTTTTTGATGCTCTGAAGGATCAGTTGGATGTGCTGGGGCAAACTGGGCAGAGCAACATCTCCTCTGGTCATGGAGCTCTGCAAGACCTTGGCTTCAGGCTCAGCTGGTCCCATCATACAGTGGGATGCTTTCTGTCCCCGCAGCAGGGACCCACCAGTCGTGGTGGCTCTGGTCTCTGGGCCAGTTTTTGGGGTGGGAAATGCCATTCTGAGATGGCAAGAAGGGAATGTTTCCTTCTGGAAATGCTGCTGTAATGTTTTCCAGAAAACCTACGCGCACATTTAGCCCTGGGTGGGCCCCAGCCTTGGCACCATTTGCCAACAATCTCACCTGCCCAAACCCACAGCTTTTGGGGAATAGATCATTTGCCTTCCAAAACAGACCAGAAAAAGGGCAAAAAAAAAGAGTTTGCTGGCTCACATTCCCTTCCCGCTCCGCTCCACAGCAGGCTGTGCTCACAGGCATTGGGCAAAGGCTCTACCTTCCCAAACTCCCAGCTCGATGGATAGATCAAGACCTGAGCTATCAGGTCATGTCATCCCATAGGAGTTTGGGACCTTCTCTGACCTCCTGGGAGTGGGGGGTGAAGGCAGATTTTGCTTCCTGCTCCCCTCCCACCCCTGCTCCTGCTCCAGATGCTCCCAGGTGAGCAGTCGGTGCTGTTTGCTCGCTGAGCAGGTCCAGCTCCATCCACTGCAATCCCTGCTTGGCTTCCTTAATTAATAAATAAACTTGCTATCACCTTCCCCAGCAGCGTCCTCCCAGAGGCCCCGTGCAAATACTGATGTTAATTAACAGTATTCCTCTTCCGTGGCTGTCACTATGGTGGGGACATCGCCCAGCAGAGCTGCTGCCATTGCCACGTGTCCCTTCCTTGACCAAGTTACCAATGTCAAGGGCTGTCCCAGGCTGCCCAGGGCAGTGGTGGAGTCCCCATCCCTGGAGGCGTCTCAAAGCCGTGGAGATGTGGTGCTGAGGGACATGGCTTAGGGGTCAGGGAGATGTTGGGATGAAGGTTGGACTTGATGATCCTAGAGGTCCTTTCCAACCTAAATGATTCTGTGATTCTATGGTTTAGTGGTGCCCTGGCAGTGCTGGGGTAATGGTTGAACTTGATGATCTTGAAGGTCTCTTCCAACCAAAACAGTTCTATGGTTCTATGAAATGAGGGACCTGAGAGAAAGGGAAGGCATCTTTGGTTCCTTTTGTGATTTGTAGTAAACAGCTTTGATTCAGGGTTTTCTGAAACAGGAACATTTTCCAATGTGTTTTCATGTATTTACTGATAATTATTACATTTATTTCTTGACCAGCCCCTTTTTCTTGCAGTGCCTCTTTGTCCTCTGCCTTTTAATCGAAATACAAAAGGGATAACACCAGCATTTCCTTCCTTCCCCCAACGAACACCAGCCCCTCTCCCCCAACAACCCCAACATTTCCCCATTTAATTCCCTGACCTCTCTTTTTCTTGTTCCCCAGGAGATACCCAACGGGATTACGCTAATTACTACCAGGGCATGTGGGACTGCAGCAGCGAGCGTCCCGACGAGCTCTCCTTCCACCGTGGAGACCTCATCTACATCCTAAGCAAGGTAAGAGCATCACCGGCAGCCCCGTGGTCACTGGCGTGGGGCCGGGGCTCAACTGCAAGGTTAAAAGCTGACGAAACTGGTAAAAATCAAGGTTTAGAGTTAAGTTAGCAATGTAGTAGAGGGGTGAGCAGGGTGCTGGGGTCCAAACCCTGGCACCCTGCTCCATGACTGCCCCATCAAGGCCACTCCTGCCCTTCACACGGGGCATTTCCAGTGCCCCAAAGCGAGATCCATTTCTATTTTATATTTTTTTTTCCATGGAAATGGAGCCTGTACGTGCTGTTGCTCAGGTATTACAGGGGTAATTGAGTTGCTCAGCCGGGTGTGACCAGGGCTCCCTTCGGCAGGTGAATAAATTAAGCGTTTGCATTAGCGGGTCTGCGGGGGCAGGAGCAAAGCCACCGGGGTCTGTGACCCCCTGTCCTACCCTGCTTGTCCCCGCAGGGCTCTGTCCTGGCTCGCAGCCGGTCCCCGCCGGACTGTGGTGGCCCCGGCCAGCAGCGATGGGCTGGGGCGGGTGTGTTTGGTGGGCGATGTTTTGCAATGAACTCGGAGGGAGGTTGCGTGGTGTGGATGGGGTTTTGCCATCCAATCTGGTGCAGGAAGAGCGATGGGCCTGGGGGGCTTGCGCTTTGTTTCGCGAGGTACTTTGCACCCCGAGGACAGCGATGAACCTGGGGGGGTTGCGTCGTGTTTCTCGACGTGCTTTGCACCTCAGTGTGGTGCAGGAACGGTGATGAGCTTGGTGGTTGTGCCCCCATCTCCCCCCTACCCAGGGAAGGTCAAGGGGCTCTGATGCAGGGAAGGGCGGTGGGTGCAGCGGCGACTCAACTGTGGTGGGTATGGAGCTTTGGAGGTGAAGGGCACCTCCAAGTCTCAGGCTTGTTAAGTCTAAAGCCACGTTTTAGAGCTGAGAAAAAGAATCCAGTTGAGTTTGGCATCCTGGTGGTAGCCACAGGATGGCCCCAGGATGGATGTGGGCGATCGGATGCCGCAGTGGTGGGCAGGAGAACGGCAGCATCAGGCTTCTCCTTGGAGGTCTGGCCCACCCTGAAGAGCCCTCAAGGCTGGACCTGCAGCACGGGTGCCCTTCGCTCCCGCAGGCTCCGAGCCGGGCATGGGCTGACCACCGGCTCTTTGCCCCCCTCCCCGAGGGTTTGCAGCCATTTTTAGCTGGCCTATTTGAAGCTAGCTCCCACACATCCCCGCGGAGGCAGCTGCATCCCTGGCAGCAGCAGAGTCTGGGCTTCACCGTCCATTTCTGGAAGGCAAGAATTCCCCATCTGTAGATCTCAGAGCACTTTATGGTGGCGTTTAGCGACTCGCTGCCACCCGGGATGGGGTTGATGTGCTCTGGGCACTGAACCTGCAGCCCTGGCTCGTCACCTCACTTATCCAGGGTGGTGACATCAGGAAGAACTCCAGGGTGTCCCTGGGGGGGATACCCACAGCCCCCGGTGCCCGTGCCACTGCCGGTGCCTCGGTCCATCCCGCCGATGGCCGAGCAGGTTGGGTGTCCCCCCCCGCGCCAGCTCGGGGACACAGCTTGGAGTCACGGCAGGGTTTTCTCTCTCTTCAGTGGCTCCAGATTGCGACTCTTGTGCCGGCTTCCTCACACGTAACCGATCGGTCCTGGGAGCTTTTCCCCCGTAAATTACTTTGCGCGACGGATGCTCGCGGCGGCCGCAGAACGGAGAAGACGCGGGGCTGGTGGGGGGGTTTGGGGGGGTAGAGGCAGCGAAGGGAGAGGAGGCGGGGGGAGAAAGGTGTTTGAAAAGCCTGTTCACTCAGCTGCATTTTAATTTCCTTTTCAATCTTGTCCCAATTAATTTCGCAGAATTAATCTCACAGAAGCAAACGCGGCAGCACCGAGGCTGCCGTTTTAGCGGCGCGGTCGCTCTGTCTGAACATGAAATAGTAGCTAATATAAAAATCCATCTGGTGTGTTTGAAACACACGCCGGCTGCTGCTCGGGTCCTGTCTGACATTTCGAGCATCAACAGCGGGGAAAAGTGATTTGGGGGTTAGTGGACATCAGTAGCTGGCGAGGGAGAGGGGGGGTTCAGCAGCCCTGGGGCTGTGGATGCAGGGAGGGTGGAGGATGCTGTGGCAGAGGGCAAGGGCAGCATCGTCCCCCACCGCATCCCTCCTTGGAGTGGTCCCTTCGCTGCCGTGTCCCCAGAGCCCAAAGCCATCACCTGGGCACTTGTGCCAGTGCTGGAAGGCTTTGACCTGGAGTCCCGGCAATGCCACCATCAAGGGCTTTTCTCATTGTCCCCCCAGACCCAGGCAGGAGGGTGGTTGTTGCACCCCAGTGCCACCAGCACTTCGTCAGGCCCCACTGATAACGTTATCCGCAGGGATAACGGGGCCAGGCCGGAGCTGGATAAGCTGAAAAGCCTGCACCCCACCTCATCAACCCTTTGCAGGGACCCCAGACTGCTGCCAGCACCCCGGGGAATGAATGTGGGGAGGGAGAAGAAGCGATCCCAGCAGAGCCCCCGGCATCGCGTCCCTTTTCCCAGCAGCGGTCCCTCGTCCCCTGGCTGAGTGATTTGTGCGTTATGATAATTATTTGAATGCAGCGCGACTTCCTATTTTAAGTGGGCTTAGTTGGATGTGACAAGCAGGCCATAAAACCGGATAAGTTAATTCTCTCAATTGCTTTCACTGAAGGCAGGGGGGGAAGGGGTGGGTGTTGGGGGGGCCATATTCCTGTAGCCTGGACCCCAAGCAAAAGGCGTGTGGTGACATCTAGTGGCATTTTGCCTGGATTATCTGTAAGCTCGCTCCACGGGGGTGGCCATGGGCCCCCCCTTGATGCGCCGAAGCCTTTGGGTGCTGAGGGTGCTGGAGCTGGGGGGGTGATGAGCACGGTCGGGGCTCGGCGTGCAGCCGCATCCCGGGGCGCTGGGCTCAGCCCCCCACGCTCTCCGGTGGGGTGGGCTGCGGAGATGGGCCCCCAGGGTCTCGGCGATGTTTGGCTCCCATTAATAACCCCTCTGGGAGGCTCCTGAGTTGGGAGGGATGGGGCTGGGATGGTGGCGGGGTCAGCTGGAAGGCAACGGTCACCCACCGGTCAAATTCAAGCAAGGACCATCCTTCCCCGCCGGCCCCTCGCCCCCCCGGCGGGAACCAATCGTCCAGAACAAGCCCCTGGCAGCCTCATTCCTCCCAGGTAATTTTTATAAATGAGGGGACACCCATCGCGGCCGAGGACAAAAGGGTGGCCGAGCGCCGGGGAGGCAGCGCCGATGATGCCCAGAGCCTGCGCGGCCCCGATGCTGCATCCCAGATTTTGCCCCATCCACAGGGACCCACAGATGCTGCATCCCAAATTTTGCCCTATCCGTGGAGACTCACTGATGCTGTGTCCCAGATTTTGCCCCATCCATGGGAACTCGCTGATGCTGTGTCCCGAATTGTACCCCATCTGCACATCCCCAATGCTGTATCCCGAATTTTACCCTATCCATAGGGACTCACTGATGCTGTGTCCCAGGTTTTGCCCCATCCACCGGGACTCCTTGATGCTGCATCCCAAATTTTGCCCTATCCATGGGGACTCTCTGATGCTGCATCCCAAATTTTGCCCCATCCACAAGGACTCACCTACACATCTCCAATGCTGCATCCCAGTTTTTGCCCCATCCACAGGGTCTCCCTGATGCTGTGTCCCAAATTTTGTCCCATCCACAAGAACTCACTGATGCCACATCCCAAATTTTGCCCTATCCACAGGGACTCACCCACACATCCTCGATGCTGTATCCCAAACCTTTCCCCATCCACAAGGACTCACCTACATGCCTCTGATGCTGCATCCCCGATTTTGCCCCATCCACAGGGACTCACCCGCACATCCCCAGTGCTGCATCCCCAATTTTGCCCCATCCACAGGGATTCACTTGCACATCCTCGATGCTGCATCCCCAGTTTTGCCCCAGCCCCGCTGCTTTCCCCCCACACCACCCTGCCCTCCACGGTGGGTGACCCTGGTCCCCGTGGGCAGCGGTGGCCGTGGCAGGGACACGTGGTGACCCCAACCCTGGTGGTCTCAGGAGGGGCTGTGGAGATATTGCCCCCCAGCCCATGAACTTCTCCCGGGCTGGCACGTGGTCCTGCTGAGGGGAGGGGGGTTAAGGTTTGAGGCGTACTCTGACCATTTATTTTGCATGGAAATTTATAATAAATGCTGTTAAAGACTTTGGCTTTGACAGAGGTAATAATAAATTCACTGTTAAAGACAGTAGTTTAATTCCTTATACCCTCCAATACTGCACAGAATAAACCATATTCATCACTGAGTAATTTTTTACCACATAAATCTTTAAAACTAACCGTCGTAGGCTGTTGAGGCTGAAATATTGTGAATTTATTAGATATGCCCATGTAGTATTGGATTCAGAGGTTTCCATTCGAATATATTACAGGGGAAATTTGTGTCTTTAAGTGTGACAATCCTTCCATTTTCCAACGCCAGCGTCAGAACCAGCAGCTCCTCCAGACTCAACCCTGCCTTTATTAGACAGAGATTTAGTAACAAGCCCCTCACTAATCTGCCGGGGCGGGGGCGGGGGTGACATTTGCCACTATGCCCCGTTTCCAATGGGTGGCAAAAATAATTTTATTTTAAAAAAAAAAAAAGTTTTTTTATTTCCAGCCTAACAAATGCCCCACGATTTCCCAGCTTATTTCCTAAATGGAGGTGGAAATTTCACCGGGGGGTTGTGGCGATGGGAAATATTAAAGCGGAGCCTCGTCGTTCCCGCCGTCCCTCCCCAGTCGTGACTTCCACGGGGCTGCCGTGGGTTTGTGGATCTACATATTAAATACATCTATACGTGTGGGTAGAGGGATGCGCTCGGTTTTATTTGGGGGGTGGTTGATGGGCTCTAGAGGGAACGAGAGAAGACCTGAGGGTGAAACCCCAATTGCACGTAGGCAAAAGAGATGGGGAAGGGTTTAAATCCAGCGTCGATTTGCCCGGCGGGGACAGGCAACACCTCCAGCGCCCGTGGAACGTGGGATTCGGGCTCGTCTGAGCCTGTTGAGCGCCGTGTTCCGAGCACCCGTGTTTCCTTTGCTGATGGGAAATAGCGGCAGACAGTAGAAATCTTTGTTCATTAGAGAGAGACGGAGATAATTATAAAACCATCTCCCGGTTCATGAGGCGCGGGTAACATTTAAACCAATTGATGTGGTAACATTTAAAGCAGTTATATTGCAAAATGTCACGTACGGTCTAGTTTCATTAGAGACGAGTTAATAGATGGATGGGGTTGAAACTCCCAGGCCTGGGCTTCAAACCAAAAGTTTCCCTTTGCCATAACTCAGCTTCTCCAGCCGCTGCCGTGCCCTCGGCACGGACCAAGCCCCCGAAGGGCTAAAACTTCCAGCGCAAATCGAGGGTTCAACGTGACAGTCGTGGAGAAGACAAAAGCCCCATGGCTGGGGAAGGGGGGTTCGAGGGAGCCCGGTTCGGAGCATCACGGTGTCAGTTCGTGTTCGGCATCCCCTGTTTGGGCTCTTTCCACCCGAGGATCCTCACAAGCCACCCATGTTTTGCGCTCGCTTCGGCACCGTCTCTCCTTTTCTCCTTTTTTTTTTTTTTTCCCCACCCTTTTCCAAGCTGCTCCATCTGTAAATGAACAAACATCTCGATTTTATGGCCTTTTTCGCTTTGTAACACGGAGGGGAGAGGAGGGGGGAAAGGGAGGGGGAAAGTAGTGGAATGCCTAAGTAAGACTTTAATTCCAAATTCATTTACGCTATAGCGATGAAGTTGTCACAAACCATAATGCAGTATTTAATTAAAATAACAGAAGTGTATCTAGATATGTCCTGGGGTAGCTATCACCAAATTATAGCCTGCGCTACCCGGGTTGTATTTCTGGAACGGCGGCGGCTGAGGTACAGCCCAGGCGAGAGAGGAGACGTTTCGAGCATCGTTCTGGCAAAGGCTGCATCTCCTGCCCTTCCCTGCCGTGGTTCTCCACCAATTCTGGACCCTCGGCGCAATTTTGGCTGCCTGGGGAGCCTCAGAGTCCTGGTTCTGGCTCCTGGTCCTGGTCCGGAGGGTCTGGGGGCTGCCAGTCGTTACAGAAAGGGGCTGGAGTTGGGCAGGGCTNGTGGACGAAGGGACCCTGTGGGGACAGTGGCGGGGGGGGGGGGGGGGGGGGGGCCCCCCTGCCCCGCCACTCCCAGTGATCCCGGTCCCAGCTTGGGCCCCTCTCCCAGCCCAGCAGCAGTGGGTGCACCCACCCCGGGGGTCCCTCGCCCCCTCCCCATGGCCCTCGCAGCAATCCCTGGGGGAAGACGAGTGGTTTAGGGTCATCCATTAATTAGGAGCATAAATCCTACACTTTGTGCCGGGGTTGGGCTTTGCACTTTGCGGGGCGGATGCGGGATAAAAA
>VZZY01013058.1:35540-53206 GCA_013400335.1 Eurystomus gularis | reverse complement strand
ATCCCACATGGACCCTGTGCATCCTCTGCACCCCCCGGATGATCTCATGGACCCCGGGCACCCCCTACTACGCCCTGTGCATCCCCTGCACCCCACACGTCACCTCATGGACTCCACGCACCCCACTCTGCACCTCGAGCATCCCCTGGATCCTGCACATCCCTGCACCCCACACATCTCCTGATGGACCCCACGCACCCCTGGATCCCTGGCTCCGACGCAGCACCCCCGCACCCCGCACATCCCTGGGTCCTCCGCACCCCCACACTCCTGCATCCCCTGCACCCCGTGGACACCCCCCTGGACCGCACGCGTGACCCCTGCACCCCACACACCCACTAGACCTCGCACGCGGCTGTGGGGTGGTTTGAAGGTGGCAGCACCCAGCAGCCCAGGGAGGGAGCGGAGACTTCCCAGTGGAGATGGAATCATAGTTTGGGTGGGAAGGGACCTTTAAAGCTCATCAAGTCCAACCCCCTGCAGGGAGCAGGGACATCTGCAACTAGAGCAGGTTGCTCAGAGCCCCGGCCAACCTCACCTGCAATGGTGCCAGGGATGGGGCAGCCACCACCTCTCTGGGCAGCCTGGGCCAGGCTCTCACCACCCTCAGCAGTAACAATTTCCTCCTTCTCTCTAGTCGAAATCTCCCTCTTTTAGTTTCAAACCATCCCCCCTTGTCCTGTCCCACCAGGCCCTGCTCAAAAGTCTGTCCCCATCTTTCTGACAGGCCCCTTTACATGAAAAGCCACATGGTGAGATCAGCCTTGATGCGATGGGGAAACTGAGGCAGGGAGCGGGGATGCACCTGAGCTGGAGCATCTCAGGGTGGGGGGACCCAGGGGTGCTGGGCCCAGGCCCCCCCTCCCCAAGCTGCTGCTGCTTCGAGGTGTCCCCCCCTCACCCGAGCACCCGCTCCCGTTCTGCGTGTGAAGCTGGGAGCAGGATGGGACCCTCCGGAGAGAGGAGCAGCGGCAGCCCCACGTGGAAGTGAGCGGCCGAGGAAGGAGATTCATAAAAGCGATTCTTTGGAAATGATTTTTGCTCCATTCCAGCCTGTTTGCTTCTAAACAGCCTCGCTAATCGCCTCCCAGCAACGGCACAATCGCTTCCCCCTTTCCCTCTTTTTTTTTCTTTTCTTTTTTCCTCCTCTGTCTCGCCGGTCCGAGGGGCACAGGAACGCCGTCCCTGGGAAATATTTTAAAATAAAAAATATCCCAGCCGACACCCCCGTCCCTTCACCCTCCCCTCCCTGCACCCCCCTTCTCCCGTGCACTCTCGGTGAACCTGTGATATTGTAGCAATGGCCCTTGAAGTGCAGTGGGGAGGTGATTTAGGAGAATATTAAAGGCAGTGTGGAGATTCGAAGGCGCCTCTCTCAGGGAGATCTGGAGAAATACGCAGCACAGATGGGCTGAGCAGATTAAACATTTCCGTCACATTGTTTTCCAATTGTGTTTGCGGTGCCCGAGGGTTGGAGCTGCGGTCAGAGCGCGCCGGAGCCGCGCAAAGCTGCGAGCCGCCCGCTCGATGGAATAAATATTAATACGGCAGCTTCACGTGGGCTTCCCAATCCCATCAGCGCCGCGGCGCGGGTGCTGCCACCGCCGCTATTGTCTCCCAGCCTGGCCCCGGAGGCTGGCGAGGCTCCAGCTTGCACCTTCTGTCCGTCTGTCTGCCCTGGCCGTGTGTCCCTCCCTGTGCCAGCCCCGCTGGCTCTGGTATCTTGGCCAGGAGACACCAGCTTTGGGGTGCCCGGAGGGATGCGCGTCCCTCCTGCCCCACTGTGTGGGCACCCACAAGTTGGGTCGTGTCACTACTGTGGTGTCCTCGGGGTTGGCTGGTCATTGGGTGCCTCGGTCCGTGGTGTAACCTCGCTTGGCTGGTTGGTTGGTTGCTGGTTTTTACTGGGAAATGACTAATAGGCTAAATCCTGAACGCCTTCCATCAGGCCGGGCTCCCCATGAGAAGCTTGAGAACTTGTCTCAAGGAGAAGCTGAGCTGTTGTCCTTGCCAAAACTGCCCACGGGCCTCCCCAGGTGGTCATTTCTGCCTGGCCTCCCCCAGCTGGGGACCATCATCTTCCTCTCCCTCCATCTCCCATAGTACTGCTTGCTCTGAGCCCCTTATGTCTCTTGGCTTCTGCATCCTGGGCTGGGATGTGGAGAGTCTGGTGTGATGGGACACACAGACCCCAGTGGGATCGGACACACCGACCCTGGTGAGATGGACACACAGACCCCAGTGGGATGGGACACATGGATCCCAGTGAAATGGGACACATAGACTCTGATGGGATAGGACACATGGACCCTGGTGGGATGGGACCCACAGACCTTCCTGGAATGGGACACTGTGGCCACCTCAGTGATGCTAGAGCAGACAGGACAAGGGGAAGGAGCAATGCCCCAGCCCCAGCTGTGTCTCCTCAGCTCCTCACAGCCACTGGGAATGGAATAATTAGAAACAAGTGGGAACCGTTTCCTTTTGTGGTGCTTTACCCTATAAAAGGGCAGGTAATGGTGGGCCAAGACCTTCAGCAAAGGATGAGCATCACCCAAATTTCTTCCTCCACGCTCCAGGCTGGGTGACGTGCCAAGGAACCAGCGTTCCCAGCCACGTCCCTCAGCTCCTGCTGGCTCCGAATCCCCCAAGGACAGGTAGTCCCTCGATTTCAGAGCTGGCCGCAGCTCCGCGCCGGTTTTCGAGGTAAATAGATGTATGGCTGACCTGGTATAAAACTCTCCGGTGTCAGCCGACCCCTCGCGCGCCCGCCATACCTCATCTAGGAATTAGGTCCCTCCATTTTCCTAACAATAATGTATGACACACAAGCACTAATAATGGGGCCGAGCAATCATAAACCGATAAGTCCCTGACTGATTGGCTTTTCCTTCGGCATCCATCAAAGCGTCATTGATCTTCTGTGCGGAGAGGGGGGGTGATTAATGGCCTTCCCAAAGCTCGTCAGGGTTGTTTACGAGGGCTGGAGAAGGAGCGCAGTGGCAAGGAGGGCTTGGGAGTACCGATGAGGAGTAAATATCATCTCAGGGGGGTTCGAGGGATGTTGGATGGGACAACGGGTGCCTGGTGGAGCAGGGGAAGTGCTGCTGGAGAGATGGGATTGCGTGCTGAGGGTCCCACCAGGTGGTCATCCATCTAAGACCACGTTGGCTGCGTTCCCATCACCACCTTTGTGAGCGGGGGCTTGGGCTGCGGGATGTCCCCGCTGATGGGGACAGGGGGAATCGGGAACTGGGTGATGCAGGGACTCCGCTTTCGGAAGAGCATCATCTCTCCTGGGTGATGCTGGAGGAGCTGCGGGGCAAGGCAGGGAGAGAAACCAGGTTGTGGTTGTCGTCCTGTTGGTTCTCTTCTCCCTTTTTTCCTTCTCCCTTGTCGATGGAGATGAGCAGCATAAAGCTTTTTACGGCCCCGTGCACCAACCTGCCATAAAAGCCCTGATTGCGGGCGATTATCGGAACGAGCGTCTGCTCCGGGTTCGCTTGGCACCGGGGGTGAAACGGGAGAAGTGCTTTGAGGGATTTTCTTCCTTCTGGGAAGAAATCACAGCATTTGGGGAGCGGAGCGAGGCCATTAGAGGCTGGCTGGGCAGGGGGGGTGGCCCCCAAATCCAATTCCCTATTACGTGCCAGCCTGGGTAGGGTGCTGGGTTCCCTGTTTGCTTGGCTCTGCTGAATTTCTGGGGCCGGGAGGAGCGATGAGCTTGCTCTACCTCCTGACTGGTGCCTGCTGCTGCGTCCTGGGGTCCCCAGGGGCTCCTGGTACTGCAGCAGCACCCATGGGTGCTGCCTCCAGCACCCTGCCGAGCACCTGATGGGGATTATGCGGGTGGAGGGGTCCGAGCATCCCACTCCCCTCTCCCGATGCTGTGGAACCAGCGCGCTCAGGACCCACCAGCCTCGCCGGAACAATTATCTTCCCGATTTAGTGGGTTTTCAGTCCCTTCTGTCAAGTCTCAGCTAAATTACTTTCCACCCCCACCTCCCCAACCCAGTCCAGGCAGGTACTGAGCGCAGAGGCCCCATTAGCGTGTAATTAGGTAGATTCCAGCAAAAACCATCCTCCAGCTCCCTCCTCCTCCTCCTCACCCCCCCCCAAAAAAAGCCAGTACCAGGCAGCAGCGCGTTAGCGAGATGTAAATGAGCACCTCCAGACGAGAGCAGAGTTCACCCTGCACTGGGCTCTGCCTTGCTGTGCCAGTGCACTCCTCGTTTTAATAGTTTAATAAAAATTAGCATAATTAACGAACATCTGTATGATCCAGAGTGGTGCAATTTGGCACTTGGAAACGAGGACTTCAACATTATTGCTGGGAGTTTAATGTTGTTTTAATTCTTTTTGGCACTGCGCAGTGAAATCAACGCTCGGTGCCGCGAGTTCTCGGCTGGCTCTCATTTGCATTTTCCTCCCTTTGATTATGAGCAATCACAGGCTACCCCGGCAATTCATCAAAGCAGAAATTATTTTAAAATACCTCGTAGTGTTCAGGCTATGGCAGAGCTGGAGGGGGGAGCGCAGGCTGGGGGCTCCCCAGCACGCCCGGGGTGCGTCTTGGCCCCTCTGCCCCTGGGTCTCCAGGCTACAAATAGACCCAAATTTGTTCCTTCTGGTTTTGTAGTGGGAATTTTTCCTCCCTGGCTGGTGAGGAGAGCGGGATGTAGCCCCCATCCCTCCCTGCTCCTTCCTCCCCAGCATCACAGGGGCTTGACTCAGCTGTTTGTTGGGGTGTGGGAGCACTGGGAGCATCAGGAGCATCAGGATCCCAGCCCTGGGAGCATCAGGATCCCAACCCAAGGAGTGTCAGGACTCCCAGGAGCCCTTCCTGGCTCCGGCAAGAGCAGCAGCATCTGCAGAGCTGGGAGCAATGTCTGTCTCTGGTGACTCAGCCCCTGGCCCCAGCAAAGCCCAGTTGGGAAGCAGGGATGAGCTGGGGACACATTAAATGCCCCAGCCGGGCTGGGAGGGGGTTGGAGCTCGCGTGGGACGCGGGATGGGATGTGCTGCTGTGCGCTTCATTTTTAATATCTCCTTTAAAAAAACCAGATGTCCTATTTTGATGGCAACTTGTTAAGCCTGTGTGTGCTAACTCCGCCTCTCTCAGGCACAGGGCGGGTGGAGGTTTTCTTTATTAGTGTTTGCCTCCAATATCTGCTGTCAGGGGAAAAATAATCACACGTAAATCTGGGGAGGGGACGTGTTACCCAGGCACGATCCACCCAGAGATGCTTCACAGAGCTCCAGAGCCCTGCGATATCCCAAGGGTTGTCATCTGAAACTAAAATACCCCAGAATATCAGGGTGTGAATTAAATGCAGAGGTTCTAGTGAGCCCCAAGCCCTGCAGGACCCCGCGGGGAGAGAGGGGCAGGGTGAAGGAGAGGGGATTGGGAAGGATTTACTTGGGGAGAGGTGGGATGGGGACTTTCTGGGGGCTGCTCTCTGCAGATCCAGGTGCAGGAGGAAGGGACCTGAGCCAGGTCTCCTGCCCCAGCGCTGAACCCGCATCCCCCCCGTCTCTGTCTCCCCAGGAGTACAACGTGTACGGCTGGTGGGTGGGAGAGCTCAATGATGTGGTCGGGATCGTCCCGAAGGACTACCTGGAGCCTGCCTATGACCTGGAGGAGTGTTGAGGACCGTGGCACCCAAGGTGAGAGGCAGCACCCTCGGGTTCTCCGGCTGAGGTTGAGGCGTGGAGGTGGGTGCTGGGGAGGTGGCTTCATTCCTGGGGTGCTGAGGACTGTCTTTGGCTCCATCTCCTGGTCTCCAGTTTACACCGGCAGGTGAGATTGGGAACCATAGTCACAGTCTGGGGACAAGGCCACCATGCCCAGTGTCCCTTCTTGGATTTCCAGTGGTAAAGCCACCTCCATCAGACCTGGAGGGTTGCATGTCACCAGCTGTGACACCAAGCGCTGCGTACGAGGTGGGGTTTGTCCCAGACCAAACCCCTTCTGGTGGCATTTGGCAGATGGGGAAACTGAGGCACAGGTCAGGGCTGGAGGGGTTCTGCAGCTGAGCTAGAGGCAGAGCTTGGAGGAGCAAGACCTCCACCTTCACCTGGAGATCTCCCATCCTCCTTGTCCTCGCTGTGCCTGCGAGGCCGTGTCAGTCCTGCTACGACTCAGTGTCCCCTTCCCCACCATCACTCATGTCTCCCCCTCCCCAAATCCAGGTGCTTCTCTCCCAGGCCCTGCTGAGACACCAGCAACACCATCCCCACCATCAGCCTCCCACGGGAACCTGCTGCATGGAGAGACCCATGTCCCCTCACCCAGCCCACGTGTGGTGCCCCGGAGCCCTGCTCTGCTCCGTGGTACCCGCTGCGATGCCAGGGGAGGACGGTGGGGGCTGGCAGCCCGTAATAAAGCCATTTTCCTCTCCATGTTTGGATGCTTCAGGCTTGGTTGAGGGGCTGGAGCTGGAGCTGGGTGTGGGAAGTGGCTCCTCACCTCCAGCCCCAGCTCAGAGCATCCCCAGAGCCCTCTAGTCCAGGCCCAGCCCAGCCCAGCACACCCTCCTCTTCCTCCTCCTCCTCCCGCACTTGGCTGAAGGGCCACTAGATGGTGGTAGGTACCTGCTGACTGCAGCCTTCCCGGGGAGGGTGCCCAAACCCCCTGGGCTGCACCAGAGCAGCCCCCCAGCACCCACCAGCCCTGGGGTGCGTTGGTGCTGAAGCAGGAACATCACCCGCGGGGTGAGCCCGGGCGCTGGCTGCTCCGAAGCACAGCTGTACAGATGTTGGGAAGCCAGATGGGAACGGGGGTGACTCCAGAGGGACAGAGGGGGCTGGGGGGTTGCAGCCCAATGCGGTGCCTGTCACCTCACCAGGCCCCCCTGCCACGGCCTCACTTGCACTGGCGATGGCACCTCCCTGCTGGGCATGGCTTTGGTGTGGAGGATGGGTTTGGGATGCCCAGAGCTCGGCTTGGCAGGGCACAAGCTTGGCTCAAATCCCTGCCATGTTCCCGAGCTGCTCGTCCAGCCCCTGAGCGGCCCTGGGAGCCCTTGCCGGAGGGATCTGTGCACCCCGAGAGGGAAATACTCCCTTGGCACGATGCTCAGCCCTCCCCTGGCTCCATTTCCCCATCCATGAGCATCGTGCAAGAAACCAACGATTTTGGGGGCAGCTGCAGGGCCAGCATCCATCTCTCCAGCATCATTCCTGGGAGCTCTTCAGGATGTGGGCAGGGAGGATCTGATTCTCTGATGCAAAAAAGGACGAGGACTGGGGACTGACGGACGCATCTCCCCAGCCCGATGTGTAGGAAATGGCCGTTTGCATCGTGCTAAAGCTCCTGATGCTCAAACCATGGCCTGGTCCTGCCCCAGATCCCCCGACTCACCCAGGATTCTTGGGCTGAGACCTTCACGGTTAGCTGGAGAAGGTGCTGGGGACATGGGACAGGAGAAGGGAGATGGAAACAGGAGAGGGAGAGAGGAGCAGGGACAGAAGAAGGGAAAAGGGAGGAGGATGCTCAGGCCAAGCAGGGGCTGCTCCAGCCCCAGGTTGGATGCGGAGCCCCCTGGCATGATGTGCCGTGTCAGGGCAGGGTTTGGGGGGGGGAAGCACCAGGATTTGTTTGCACAGACTTATCAAGAGCCAGCCGTGCTGGGGGGTGAGTTGAGGCTGCGCTGTCTGGAGAGCCTGGCCCACTTCCAAGCAGCGAGGCTGTTGTTCTGGCAGGCGGTGGGGAGGAGAGAGACGTGCCAGGCTGCGAGGGCACGGGGAGGGGGCCGAGCCAGCCTCACCCGCTCCGGGAGGCAGGGCAAGGTTTCCTTGAGCTGCTCTGTGTGCCCACCACGTCCCTGACCCCACTCAGGTGACGGGGCTCTGTGCCCAGAGCTGTGGCAACCCCCGGCAGACATCAGGCCAGCGTGGCCGAGGGGACTGTCACCCCCGCGCTGGGCCAGAGCCAGCAGCGAAGCCGCCCTGCATGGTGCCACCCAAGCGGGACCCCCCACCCTTGGGTCTCTCAGGGATGGGCAGGGATGCTCAGCTCCCCGTAAGCAGGAGCTGGGCTGGTTCCCACCCCCTGCCACGGCCAGGTCTGCCTCTGAGTCACTGTTTTCCTGACAGCTTCGCAAAGCTGATCAACACCACTAAAAATAATTCCTGCTTGGCTCTGAGACACCGCAGGCCCGAGGAGGAAGGATGGGCACCCTCCCAGGGGACAGGAGAAGGGCTGGAGCCCCCGCTCCCACAGCCCCACGGGCCGCCCTTCCCAAATCCACCTTCCCGAGGGAAGCACCGGGGCCGAATGGCTCCTGGCAAGGCGTCAAGTGAAGGCTGCAGCGATGCCAGGTCCAGCTCATGGTGCTGGGGGAGCAGAGGGGCAGGATACGACCCCGGCCGAGGGCACGGTGCCTGCGGGAAGCAAAGGCCGGGCGTGGGCGCAGGAGCGGGTCGGTGGGCACAGCTGGCCTCACAGCTGCGCCATTTGGAGCTGAGCACTCATGAATACGGATGAATATGCATGAGGAGGGGGCACAGCCAATGGCAGCAGCACTCCGGCGCTGCCAGCAGCTGCCAGCCTTCGCCATGAACTTCTCCTGACATTTCGGATGCGTCTAGATGGGTTTCCAACCCTCCCTCCCCCTCCCTGGTGCATCCTGACACCCTCCGCTTCCATGTGGGGCTGAGACCCCCCCCACACACAGCCAGGCCCAGCGCCACAAGGTGCTTTGGGGCCAAGGTGGGAGCCCTCAGCCCTGCCTGGCCCCTGCCACCACCCCAGGGACCTTCCTACTGCCCAGGGCAGGGTTTGAGCAGCTCCAGCCCCGTGGTGAGCCTCCTCTTTTCCCTAAAAACCATCTATCTGCAATTAGCTCGGCCTCTTGGCTCCCTGCGCCCACGCAGCGAGGACAGGCAGTTGCCAGCAACCAGTAAGTCTCTTCTACTTCATTTTTATTTCAAGTCAGAGCACGTCAGCTCTGCCTTCACCAGTGCTGGGAGTGGGAAGAAAAGGTGCAGGAGGGCCCAGGGGGAAGCATCAAGAGTAGCCAGAGCCCAAGCACTGCCAGACACCGACTCCGAGGCAGCAACATGCTCCTGCTTCCCAAAGAAACTAGATCCTGGCTGTGAGGCCCTGAATTCGCCCCTGTGCATGGCAATGGGAGCCTCTGGGGAAGAGGCATCCCCTCAGAGGGGCAGGGGAGACAAACTCCCCCCCCTTCACCTCCCCCTGAGCCATTTTCCTGTCCCCACACTCCTGGGGGAAGCTTGGGTCCAGCTGCAGGCAACCTGTGGGCAAGCAGTGCCAGGAGGCCCCAGGTGTGGATGTGGGAGCTGCACCCCATGGATTTGGGAGCTGCACCCCACGGGTGGGCTCCGGCTCCACGCAGCTGAGACCACCCTCCCCAGGAGCTGCACCACAGAGCTGGTACCGGGGAAACGTGGCACATTTCCATGGGGAATTAACTGGAGAGACCGGCTGGGAAGCAGCCAGCTCCTGCTCCACCAAGGAAAGCCGTCGTGCTGGATGTGAACCAGTGCATCCCACCCTGCCCCGGGCCAGGGACGTGCCAAGAACACACAGCCTCCCTGGAACAGGCACCCAGCTGAGCCCCGCTGCTGCTCCAGTCAGAGAGCAAAGGCCACGGGAACTACAAACACAGGTTTCACTAACCACTAGATCCCTTCTCCAAAGAGAAGGGCGATAGGAACCACTGGGACATCAAGGACAGTCAAGAGTCAGCAGGGAGGGAGCACATGAGCCCTGGACACCGCAGAGCTCAGGATGAGGCCCAGTCCCACCAGCCTGGACATCCCTCCAGCTCAGCAGTGGTCCCTCTTCCAGCGAGGGCTGCAGGTGGGTCCCGGGGAAGGCTGGCGAGGTCGCTGGAGCCGTTTACTGCATCTCGTGCCGTCCGCCCAAGGGCTCAGCGGGCTCATCCGGGCTGTCCGAGTGTGTATCGTCCATGCCGAAGTCGCTCCAGTATGGGAAGGTCTCCAGGCAGCTTGGACCCTGCGGGCTTCCGAGGCTGGCACAGCTGGGAAGAGAGGACAGGTCAGAGCAGAGAAGGAATCCGGGGGAGATGCAGGGCCCGAGGTGCCCACGTCTTTCCACATCACCCACTGCCTCCTGCCCGGCCCCACCGCAGCCCTCAGCTTCCAGCCACTCAGCCACTGCGGCAGCCGCTCTCCCCCCTACAAGCCCACAGCAGGAACAAGGAGGGGGACACTGCCACCAGCGAGAGGGACGCACGAAGCCACGCTGCCTGGGTACCTACCCATGAGCCCGGGCTGCTGCGCTCCCTCAAACCCCTTCCTTAAACCAGAAGGGCTCTATTTACAAACAGGTCACTCGCTGGAGTCCAGACACCTCTTTCTTCCTGCTATTTGAAAACCAAGATGAAGAAACACGGGCACTGGGTGGTACAGAAGGGCCAGACACGGTAAATACCTCAGGTCTGAGGGGTGGTGGCACCCAGACATCTCTGCAGGCCCAGCCAGGGACCCTGCGCCTGTCGCAAGGACTCATACACGCAGGTGAGGTCTGGGCTTGTTTGGCTTCTCACAGGGGGCTGCAGCAGTGGCAGACTGAGGATGTTCTCCCCTCTTCTGACTCTTCAGGTCAGCTGCCTCTCCTCCCAAAATCCCCTTGACTGGCTGCAGGAGGGGGCAGCCGCCCCCCGGGGAGATGCCCGATTAGTTCCCCAGCATGCAGCAAGCACTCTGAAGCTCTGATGGGCACAAGGAATTGCGGATGCAAGGATGAAGATGCACAGAAAGCCTGAGCTTTGAAAGCCTCCAAAGGTTCCTCACTCCCCAGAGATTAAGGGTGGAAAGCAGCTGAAGACCTTTGTAAACCTCAGCTTAAATTCTTCTAAGAGACTCAAGCTCTTTTCTGCTAAGCCTTGGCCACGGCCAGAACAGGTCACCCTCCTGGGCAGCCCTGGAGACTGCTGGTGACCCCAAGATGTCCAGCTCCGCTCGCCTGACCCCCAGGAATCCTGCAGAGGGCTGGGGAACTCAAGCGATGGGACAGGGAAATTCAAACCCATGCCAGGGTCTCTGGGAAGCCTGGCAGCTCCTTTACGTCACAGCAGGGGCTGTTTGCTATGGGTGAAAGTCCCTTGTGCAGGCACCGACCATTTCAAACTGGGCTGTAGCCAGAGCCACAAGCGCTGGTGAAGAAAGGTGCAGGCAGCGAGTCGCTGCTGGTGACCAGCACTGAGCAGCTGTGGGCACGGCGAGGGAGCTGGGGGCTGTGGGGCCTTCCCCACCCGTGTACCTGGCATGTGGGTCCGCCCCCGGCAGCAGCAGCGTGGGGCGGGTCTCCTCCTCCTGCGCCCAGCCGCAGTTGGACATGGCGTAGTGCAGGATGGCGTCTGTCACCGTCTGCGAGCCCCGGCCCTGCACGCACGCCTCGATCTCCGGGACCGAGAGCTGGCTCTGCAGGAAAAGGTGGAGCCGGCTGTCGGAGAGGAGGACCACGTTCTGTACAACCCTGCGGAGAGAGAGAGGAGGGGGCGTGAAGCAAGAGCAGAGCACGCTGGGTACAGGCCAAAGGGATGAGGGTCAACAAGGCCAAGGGCCAGGTCCTGCCCTTGGGTCACAACAACCCCCTGCAACGCTCCAGGCTGGGGGAAGAGCGGCTGGAAAGTGCCCAAGGAAAAGGACCTGAGGGTGTTGGTCAACAGCCTGGTGAAGATGAGCCAGGGTGTGCCCAGGTGGCCAAGAAGGCCACCAGCATCCTGGCTTGTGTCAGCACTAGTGTGGCCAGCAGGAGCAGGGCAGGGATTGTCCCCCTGGACTGGGCACTGCAGAGGCCCAACCTCAAATCCTGGGGTCAGTTCTGGGCCCCTCACTTCAAGAAGGACCTTGAGGGGCTGGAGCGTGGCCAGAGAAGGGCAACGGAGCTGGGGAAGGGTCTAGAGCAGGAGTGTGGTGAGAAGCAGCTGAGGGACGTGGGGGTGTTGAGCCTGGGGAAAAGGAGGCTCAGGAGAGACCTTCTGGCTCTCAACAACTCCCTGAAAGGAGGCTGGAGCCAGGTGGGGTTGGGCTCTTCTCCCACGGAACAAGCAACAGGACAAGAGGAAATGGCCTCAGGTTGCACCAGGGGAGGTTGAGGTTGGACATGAGGAATGATTTCTTCCTGGCAAGGGCTGTGAAGGGCTGTGCCAGGCTGGGCAGGGCAGTGGTGGAGTCCCCATCCCTGGAGGGGTTTCCAAGCCATGGAGATGTGGTGCTGAGGGCCAGGGGTTAGTGGTGCCCTGGCAGTGCTGGGGGAACGGTTGGATTTTAAGACCTTTAAAGTCTCTTCCAACCAAAACGATTCTGTGACTCTCTGAGCCCTGCCCCACCAACTATGACCATCCACAGCTCCACTGCCACCTCAGTAGACCAGAGCAGCGTCTCCTCCTGCTCCCTCCAGCCCTCCCAAACACTCTACTCACTTCTCCAGGAACTGCTGCAGCCCCTGTCTCCGCTTCTCGATGAACTCATCCGTGCTGCCCACAAAGAAGGTGGATTTCCCAGGCAGCTCTGGGACAGGCCTGTGGGCACAGAGCAGAGGCAGCACTTCAGGCTCACGGGGAGACACAGGGGCCCCCGTGGCAGCAGCAGGACCCTGCTTTGTGCAGAGCTGGATGCCAGGAGCTCAGGTATCCCATGTTCCTGTCTGGGGTTTCTATCCACATCCAAGTTCACGAGGGTCTCAGAGCAGTGGGGAACAGTGTCTGGCTGCAGGAGAGGGAAGGGAGGCAGAACAAGCCATGCTTACACCAAGCCAGCGTTCTTCTGGAGCTGCCTCCTCAGCCACACGAATTCACGGTACCGGCGCCGCACACATGAGGTCTTGGCAGTAAAGGCCTTGCTGTTGGTCTGCAAGAAAAGCCCACCACGGAAATAATCCCCATGATTGAGGGGCAGGGAGGCAGAGGAGGGCAGGACCTTGCCTGCACAGGCCCTGTGCTCAGTGACCAAGGGATGCCCTGGAAGCGCTGGGCTTCAGGGAGCTGAAAGTGCCTGGAAAACCTGAGCGGGCTCCAGGGAAGACGCTGGGTCTCAGACCCACGCAGGACGGGCTGCTGATCGTTCCTGCTTCATGGGTCCTTCCATCCCCGCTCAGCACAGCCAGCCATGGCTGGAAAATGCTGCTCCTGAGCCTCCTGCCCGGTACAACCAAGTTCTGCTGCTCGCCCCTCTCTTTCCCACCACAACTCACGTGGAGGAAGATTTTATAATCCACATAGGAGTTCCAGGAGCCTTCGTTCTGCACCCGCGGGTCCTGAACACGCACCGTGGTCAGCTCCTGTGGCACAAATGCTGCCTGAGCATAGGGAGGCAGAGCCCACCACCCCACGCCAGCGTCATCCCCTTCTCAGGGCTCAGAGGGGCTCCCACAGCCCCCACGGGGTTGGGTACCTTCGACCACACTGGCTTGTCCATCCACCCTGCCCCAGGAGCAGCACAGATCCCTCCAGCCCTTCAGCAGCTGCCCCACAGACCCTGCACAGTGCTCAGCACCCCTCGCCCCGGCACTCAGCTGAGCCCACCCGCTCCAGCGCTGCCAAACCCCAGCCAGGAACATGTCAGAAAGGCTCTTACTTCCTCTCGGTTCTCCAACATCCTAGAGCCAGAGCCCAGCGGGAAACATCTGTATGGAGAAAAAAATGGATTTATTAAGAAAACATTGACACATCGGGGTCTCCCACATCCTCTGCATCCCCCCAGGCACCTCTCCAGCCCCCATGTCCACACCCAGCTGCCCTCCCTGTCCCTTCTCCTCACGGAATAGAGGATGCACTCAAATCCAGCAGCCCATGGGGGACAGAGCATCCAGCAATAATCTCTCACATGTTCCTGAGGCAACATGGCCTGGCAGGCTCTTGCTGGAGAACGTGCTGTGACCACAGCCAGAGTCTGCAGCACGTCTTTCCTCCACGGTTTGTCTTCAGGTCACCCCTGCCCACAGATAGGTGCTGGGATCCTGCAGCCTTCTGGGACAGCACTCAAAACCCCCGGATCACAGAGGTGAGCAGAGCTCCCAGCTCAAACCACCCGAGGATGGGACGGGGCAGCCAGCTGCTCCTGCTGGGCTGCCTGCCCTCCTCTGCCACAGCACATCCCTGCTCCTGGGCCCGTAACGGGGTCTCTGGGAGAGCTTTTCCCCCAGGAAAAAGCCAGAAACAGCCTCCTCATTGCACAGCACCGAGGCCCCGGGTCTTCTGTTTGCTTCTGCAGAAGCAGCGCAGGAAGGAGACAAGGTGGAAGAGCCCAGCCCACTCCCGGTACGGGCAGGTCTGCACTGAAACGCCAGGGGAGCTGGTTCGGCTGGGGACGAGAAAACCCTGCTTTTATCACCGGTTCCTTCCCCCACAGGCCTCCGTCTCCTCTCCCTGCCTGCCCCACACAAGCTCAGCTGGGCTGTCTGAGCGGGCAAAGCAGCCAACCCCCAGCAGGACTCTGCTGCCCCTCGCCAGAGGAAACCAGCCTTTCTCCTGTGCGGATCAGACCTGTTCTCCAGCTGCCACCTCAGCGTGTCTCCCGTTAGCACCCAACGCTAAAACCGTTTCTCTCCACCTCTTTCACAAGTCATAGAATAACAGAATCATGAGACCTTTAAGCTCCTCGAGTCCAAGCATTCCCCCAGCACTGCCAGGGCACCACTAACCCCTGGCCCTCAGCACCACATCTCCACGGCTTGGAAACCCCTCCAGGGATGGGGACTCCACCACTGCCCTGCCCAGCCTGGCACAGCCCTTCACAGCCCTTGCCAGGAAGAAATCGTTCCTCATGGCCAACCTCAGCCTCCCCTGGTGCAACCTGAGGCCACTTACTCTTGTCCTGTTGCTTGTTCCGTGGGAGAAGAGCCCGACCCCACCTGGCTCCAATCTCCTTTCACAGAGTTGTGGAGAGCCAGAAGGTCTCCCCTGAGGCTCCTTTTCTCCAGGCTCAACACCCCCAGGTCCCTCAGCTGCTCCTCACCACACTTGTGCTCTAGACCCTTCACCACCTGAATAAGCAGCAAACTCTGTACCAGATCTCCCAGTGGGAGATCTCTTGCACCCCTCCCTAAACCCCCTTCCCCTTCTCCCAGTGGGAGCTGAGCAGTGTTGGTGGAGCCCTTGGGGAGCTGCAGAGATGCCCGGTGCCCCCCGTTCTGCCCAGCTTTCCTGGCTTGGCTGCACCACGAGCTGCTCGCACGCTCCCATCACACCATCCACCTCCTCCGGCGCTCCCAGCTCCTGCTGAACCGTGTCAGCTAATTTGCTCCACCATTACGTGCTCCCGCAGTAATTCCTGTTCTGCAACAATGCCACGAACACAGTGCCAGGACTTGGGGGAAAGGGGACAGTGAGATAACCCCCTCCACACACCAAATAAAAACACAGTCCAGCCAGGGAAACCTTTCTGAGATGGAGTCCCCTGCACACAGGCCACGAACACTCGTCAGGGGGAGCTGGAAGACCAAGCGTGTCCCGTGTCCTGGTTTTACCTCCTCTGTGGGATTATTTGCAAGAGGTTTTGGAGCCTCCGGGATGAAGCGGCAGCACCGAGGGACACGGCTGCCGGATCGCGGAGGCGACACAACCCTTCACCTGTTCCCCATTCCTGGAGTCCTGCCTTTTAGGCCATGAGAGCTGCCAAGTGTCAGGCAGCGCTGCAAACCCAGCCTTTATTTATACGCTCAGATGTGAAGCGAAGCTCATCTGAAGACAGAGCTAATTTTAGCTGGGACAAGGGGAGGGGCTGAGCCACTAACCACACTTTAAAAATCTGGCCCCACCGGTTCGCAGGTACTTTTCTGCAAGGCTTCAGCGATCCCATTCCACCGGGAGAGCCCAGAAAGCACTAATGACAGCAAAGAAGAGTTTGAAGATAGATGACAAGAGACCCAGGCCCAGTTGAGGTGTCTCCAAGCAGCTGGAGTTGGGTCAAGCTGCTGCTGTTTCCAATTTGAGCTGGAAGGGGGAGGGTGAGGGGAACTTACCGAAAAAAAAAACCCCAAACCAACCCCCACACTCCAGCGCACATGATTCTTCCCCTGGGGACAGAGGGGAGCAAAGGAGCCAAATGTGACATGAGTCACCGTGCTCAGCGTGGTCATGGGGGAGCTCTGGACCTCCCCCATGCTGGGGGCTCCCCGCCAGAACCAGTTCCACAGCAGAACTTGACCATTATGTTCCTCAGCCTCCCCCGGGGACGCTGCTGCCATCCCGTTGCTTTTAGAGCTCCTTACTCTGCCTAACAGCCCTGCCTAGATTAAAAATGCAGAAGGGAGAAGAGAGAGGCTCAGAAATGGCCTAATGGAATAGCAGAGGTTTGCCAGGAAGAGGAATTTAATTTGCCAGCTCCTGAAAGGGTACTCCAAAGAGCAGAGAGACCTGGGGAGGGGGGCGATGGCTCCCTGCAGTCAGAGAGGAGGAGAGGCTGCGGGGAAAGCGGAGACCAGAGAGTCCGAGTACTCCCATCTGTTACCTGCACTTTCATCCAGAGCTGTACCAAGAAACACATAATCTTATTTGTGCTTTATTTGGAGTTAATTGATCTTAACTTGACAAATCAACTTAAAGCCAATGGAGAAGGCAGCTGGGAGTCAGCTTTAACCAGTTACACTAAATCCTCTTTTGGAGCTTTTGCTTAAAGCCTCAGTTTAAGGGGCCCTGGGTTACGTGGTTTGGGGTTGTTTTAATCTTCCTCCAATTTGCATTTCAGTGTTTCCAGGGCTCACGCTTTTCAATGTCTTCCAGCTAGAGGCGGAGGCTGCGCAGGAACGCCCCACATCCACGCTCCTGGAGCCTCAGCACTCTCACCTGCCCAGAAAAAGGGTGTTTAATGGTCACCATCCGACTCCAGGCAGATTGCCCCCAAGGCCCTGTCCTCACACTGCTGACAGAGAAAGCGCTGCCTTTTATCTCTTGATTGCTTTGTTATCTCCCTTGCTGACTCAGACACGTCTTTAACAGCAGTCTCTACCCATCGCTAACAGCAGGACCTGCATCGAACCCTCTCTCCTAACCAGCACATGCCAATTACAGTTTAGTCCAGGTCGGAGCTCCCTCTCCCAGCTCCGTTCCCTACCCAGCTCCAGGCTGTCTGAGGTTTTCTGTCCATCCGTACAGGCACAGCACTGCTCCAGGCGACACGAGAGTCTCAGAGCTTTAAGGGAAGCCTCAGAGAGGAGCTCCCCAGCAGGAAAAGAGAGAACGAGTCCCGTTTGTTTCTGCTTTTGCTTGTCACACTTGCACAGAGCTGTGACAAGTACCTGAGAGGGTTTCCTGAGGTCGTTTTCCCACCCAGAAAGAAAAAGGAGAGGTGCCCCAACTCGGGACCCCCTTGCATCCCACTGGAAGGGGATGTCCCCAGCCAGCCCAGCGCCCCAGCACCACACAAGAACCACACNCCCAGCAGGAAAAGAGAGAACGAGTCCCGTTTGTTTCTGCTTTTGCTTGTCACACTTGCACAGAGCTGTGACAAGTACCTGAGAGGGTTTCCTGAGGTCGTTTTCCCACCCAGAAAGAAAAAGGAGAGGTGCCCCAACTCGGGACCCCCTTGCATCCCACTGGAAGGGGATGTCCCCAGCCAGCCCAGCGCCCCAGCACCACACAAGAACCACACGGAGATCACCTCACTCCGGCAGCAGCGGCCCGGCCGCCCCTGAGCTCCGCAGCACCGTGAGCCCGGCCTAGGGCAGGGCC
>VZZY01013058.1:23635-34566 GCA_013400335.1 Eurystomus gularis | reverse complement strand
GGGATCTGGGGAGATGGGGGTGTCTGGGCTGGGGTGGGGGCTGCAGGGTGCAAGTATCCTTTGGGAGGGGAGAGGCTGAAGTAGGGACCTTGCTCTGGGTGGGGATGAAGAGACATTTGTATGGGATAGAGCTTTAAAAACCCATTAGTGGAGCCCCTGGGGTAAGGAGAAAGGGAAGGGGGTGTTCCCTGGGGGGAGACCTTCAGGGAAAGGGGGCGGCTGGGGAAGGAGGGAGATCCAGGCTCTGGCCANGCTGGGGTGGGGGCTGCAGGGTGCAAGTATCCTTTGGGAGGGGAGAGGCTGAAGTAGGGACCTTGCTCTGGGTGGGGATGAAGAGACATTTGTATGGGATAGAGCTTTAAAAACCCATTAGTGGAGCCCCTGGGGTAAGGAGAAAGGGAAGGGGGTGTTCCCTGGGGGGAGACCTTCAGGGAAAGGGGGCGGCTGGGGAAGGAGGGAGATCCAGGCTCTGGCCACTCTGAGAGCGGGGAGGGGACAAGCGGCAGCTTTTGGCGGGGAGAATGAGCGGGAAGCAGCTCAAGAGGCTGCGGGAGGGCAGGGAGCAGGAGGGAAGCTGATCCCAGGGAGCTGGAGGGAGGAGAGCTCTTGGGGAGCCAACCGGGGGGACGTGGGGCTAGGGGAGAGCTCCCCTGCGGAGACCTTGGTGTGGGGCTGGCAGGAGGTGGAAAAGAGAATTTGCAGCTGGAAGCAAGGTTGTGCTGAGGAAGGGGGAGAGGCAGCAGGAGGTGTTTGTGGAGTCCCTGCTCACCCGCGTTGTGGGCTGGGTGTCGGGGCAGCTCCCCAGCAGCTTTCTTCAGCCCGTTTGCCAAGGGAGGAGGTTTCTGAGGTGGAGGAGTCAAGCTCCACTTGAAATGGGAGTTGTAAAGCGTTTGGGGGAAGAGTAGGACTTCTGGAAAGAGAAGATGATGGAGCCAGACTGGGATTTGTGCCTCCAGAGAAGGAGGCAGCAAAGCTTGGCCGAGGAAGCCGCAGTTGTGGAGCTGCCCTGGAAGCTCAGGGGCTGGCTGAGGATGGCAGCGGGGTTTGGCTCAGGGCTGTGCTCCAAAGCTGACCCGCTCCGGTGTGGCGGGGAGGAGATGGCAGGGACTGGAACGTGGCTTGAGGCTGGGGAGCATCAGGGACGGGGATCCCAGGGATGGGGCGGTGCTCCTGGCATTGGGGTTGATCGGTTTGGAAGCAACAAAGCACATACGTTGTCCCTATAAAATGGAGAGATTAAAGTTTAAAAGGGCTTTCCGGCTGGGTTAATTACAGGTTCTATCTGTGAAAGGTTGTATTAACTTTATATGAAAAAAAAAAAAAAAATTCCTTTGTGCGTTTGGGAGAGGAAGGTGTTTGTGATGGGCGTGTTTGGAGTCAACAGCCCCCACTGGGTGTGTGACCCAGGCTCGGCTTCCTATTAGTGCTTGAGAGCCCGGTGGTGAAAATGATGAGAAACAGATGTGGCTGCTCCGGCCCCCACTGCCCAGCACTGGCGAGAAGCAAAAAGAACCCGGCGAGGGGCCTGCGAGCGGCAGGGGCAGCTCCTGGGCTTGGGGTGCCAGGGGAAGAGCCCCCAGTGCTGTCACCAACGCCCAGGGGTGAAGGCTGGCAGGGGACGGTGCTGTGGGAGCCGGGGCACTGGAGAGCCGGGAGTCCTGCGGCACTTGGGGCAACGTTTTCTCATCTTTGTTCAAAAGAGAGAAGAATGTAAATCCCTGCTCTGGCTCCATGGGTGTTTATCTGATCTAAAGGGTTCAGAAGTGGTGTCCGCCGTCACTTAATGAAATTCCTGTCTCCGTGACGGGGTTTCTTACCTCGGATTCTCCTTTTTCAGCGGGCAGGTACTGTTCCTGCTGTGGCTTGTGTGTTTGTCTTAAATCCAGAGGTGCCTTCTCTCGTGACGTGTGAATTGAACTGGAAATGATGTGGCTGAGCTTGAAGGTTGTGGCTTTTTCTTTAGTTTGGTCTCTGCTCAAAGACTTGAGCTTTCACTCAAACTTTCCAGAGATGTTTTCTGCTGTTTGCAGGTTCTGGAGAGTGGAAGATTTAACGTGCTTGTTCCCACTTCAAAAGCAAGATGCCTGCTGCTGCCTTTCCCTGGCGCGTGTGGAACAAACTTGGCGTGCTCTTAAGTCTTTAAAGAGATGAGTGATCCCAGCCAAGTTTGAGCAAGGCAGGAGGAGGAAATGTTTTCAGTTTGAAACTCCTTAAAGCTGAGCTGAACTCTTAATCCTTTAAGATGCAGCTAATGGAACTAGTCTGTACCCAGATTAAACCTCTGCATCTCCCCATTTTTCTTCTTCACCTGGTCTTCCTTTCCTTTGTTAAACTCTACAGAGAAGATCAATGCCAGGCATCATGGATGGGTAGAGCTTCATGAGCTTCCGAAGAACATGCCCCAGTCAGCGGGCTGAGAGCATTTGTACTTGTCTGGTGGTGGTGTCACTACCTGGGTCCTTTTCTCCAGGAGATCTCATGATACCAGCACATGCTTCGCTCTGGTCTACTGCAGTAACGTGCTGTCAACACCAGCTCTTGCTCCTCCTGCCCCAGTACCGCAGGCTTTTGTACCCACCTTCACGCTGGGCCTCTTTCTTCATGGCCTTTTACTGGCGTTTGAATTCTTTTCAAGTGGCTTAGGTGTGTCCTGGATCCTTTTTGTCTTAGCTGCAGACCAAGAAGTTGTTCTTTCAGTCTTTCTGTTCTGCTTCGCTCTTCACACAGGATTTCAGCTTTGAGTGCTGGGTAAGAAGCAGCAAATGAAAGTGGAAAGATTTGGCATAGACCTATCCTGAATTTGTCTTGAAATCTTTTTTTTTTTTTTTTTTTGTATAAGCCAACTTCTTTCACACATTAAGTATGGAAAATTGAAGCTGAATTTTGGGAAATGTGCCTCTGATGAGATCTCTCTCAGGGAGGAGCCATCTAGCCCTAAATTCTACAGATGTGGAAACGTAGCAGGAGTTGTCTGCCCCCCAGAAAACACCCAGGCAGAATGAAGAGTCTTCATCCCGCACCTCTGCGTGCAGGGACTTGGGGTTAGCAAAATGTGTGTGTTTGAAAGCTCTGGAGACAAGGGTGCAGAGCACAGGGCAAGTCTTTCCCGTGCTGACTTTCCAAATAAACGGGGATTGTTCGACCTCTCCCCTTTCCTCCAGAGACCAGAAACCAGCCCGTGCTTTGGGTGCCTGTGGTTTGCTTTTCATAACTAAAACCGGAGCGTTTGGATGGTCCCGGTCGCAGAAGGCTGTGATCTTTGTCAAGCACTTGAGCATTCGTGACACCAAGGAAGAGGGTGTGGGGAGCAGCTCAGACGCTTCCTGCGCCGAGCCCGTACCCCCGGGGGGGCTCAAGTCCTTTTCTCACACTTGAGCTGCGTTTTTTGACTGCAGTGCAGCAGCTCGGCTCTGTGCTGCTGGCTCCAACGCTGAGATCCAAACCGTGTCCACCCAGAGCATCTTTTACAGGCTCTGGAGACAAACCCAGACGTTGTCCCTGCCATGAGGGGCCAGCTTGGCAGCTGGGTGCCAGCTCCGTGCTGGAGCAGGCATCTTGAGAGCCCATGGTGTCCCTGCGAGGGGGTGACACTGGTCCTGGGGAATGGCTGCAGAGAGGAACGGGCCCTGAGTGCCCAGGGACGTTGGAGAGGTCGCTGCTGCTGTCCGCTCAAGGTATGGCTGCTGCAGCCCTTCGCACTGGTATTTTTGTCCTTCCCCTTGGCAAGATCTTTCTCCAGGTCCTCCTGGCCTTGGATTTGCATCTTCTCTGCCCAGCACTTACCACTTACCATCACAATGAAGTGATGGAGCTGCAGCATTGCATTGCTCTGTGGCGTCTCTCCATTTCCCTTTCCATACCTCGCTGTCCTACACAGCACCTCGAGCGTTAGCAACATCCCTCTGAGCTCGTCTTGGCTGGGCTTTACTCTTAGACTCTTGGATCCAGTTGCTGCCTTAGGAAGCTGCTCAAGCATCCTTAGGTGTCTTAAAAACCAGCCCATCTCCAAGCAATACCCACAGCGCTTTTGACTAAAGTCCTTTTGGGTGCAGCTGAGCACAAGTCCCTGCCGAGCGACGTGAAGCCCAAGATCTCCCTGCTCCAGGCTCTCTCGGAGCTTATTTAGCGGTTGTAGCCAGAGCTGTGACAACACCTTCTTGGGAATCTCCTCTGCCAGGACCTGCTTGTCTCTGGCCCCCTTCTCCAGCAACGATTGAGTGCCAGAGGAGGAGGATGATGGAGTGGAGGAAGGAACTGCTTGAAGAATTCCGGAGTGAAACACGATCTCTCGGCTTCCTGCTGCAGCGCTGGCTCCTGCTCGGGGATTAGATGCTGGCGGTGGGTCGGAGGCTTTGCATTGTTGTATGGCACACCAGCTGGGGTGGTGCCAGGCTGCCTGGCCACCGACAGCCTCCTCGGGTTTGCCTCCGTCTGATTAAAGATGCTCTCAGTGTGTTTCAACCCAGGAGCTGAGGAGGGAAAAGCCTCTGATGTGTGTTCTCAGACGGCTTGGGTTTAAGGGACTGTTTTGAGGCGGTTGGATTTCTTCTTCCCTCCTCCCCCCCCATTGAATAGGGCAATAAAACTTTGTCCTTGGGGGGCTGGGTGTCCTCTGGCATTGAATAAAGAATCCATGGGGGAAGCACTGTGGGAATATCCCACCGCCACCTCTGCTGCTGGTCTGTACAGGGCAGGAAACTTCTGCCTTCACGTAACACTCGGAGGGGGTGTAGTTTTCACCTTTGGTGAACACCAGAGCTCTCTAAGCACAGCACAAGCAGTAGCAGAACAAGCTCTTCCCTTGTCCCTGTCTGCTCTGCAGCCTGTTCAGGGGCTGACCCCTCTTCTGAGACCCCCAGTTAAGCGGGAGGTGGGGGAGATTCCTCCTGCTGAACATGATCAGGAGGAAAAGGCTTGTGATGCAAAGCCTGAGCTCTGGGACCTCCCAGCTTACTCAGTGGCCACCAAACACCCTAGGATGCTGGTAGCCACATTGGCCTCACCTTTGTTGCCAGTCATCTGCCTGGTTCATGAGCAGCCCCAGCTCTGGGTGCTGTGGCTTGGTGGCGTTCGTTCCTCCTCCTACCCTGACATTGCCATCGGATGAGGAGGCTGCTGTCACCTCGCCACTGGTGCGCAGGGATGGGGTGTAAAGGGAAGACGTCTGGCAGCAAGCACAGCCGGAGGCTGAGAGCCCTGCGAGGCAAGAGCCTGGTCACTGGCACAACTTGTGCGCCAAGGTCAAGCTGAAAGTACCAGTGAGGTCCAAGGTGTAAACCAGAGAAGTGCTGCTTGCTCCCTTGGCTGCCCTCGAGCCCTGTCTGAAGTAGCAGCAGAGACAAGGTGGGCTCAGCTCAGATGAGCTCCCTTCCGTCCCCTCTGCTGTGGCTTCTGCTGGTCTGAACTGGTGTCTTCTGAGCTTTGTGGGGCCTGTTTTGAAGCCTTTGAAGGATGCTCTAATGGCAGCTGCCCAGCTCAGCAACATCTTGTGCTCAGGGGAGCTCATCCAGCTATACCACAAGAGCTGATCCTGTCGCTAAGCTCTTGACATCTCCTCCAGCCAATGTAAATGCAGGATTTTTGTTTTGCCATCTAAACCACCCCCAGTCTGCACAGATTTCACCAGCTGAAATTTATTCTAGAAGGTTCCTGAGAACCTAAGCGCCAAACCGAAAGTTTCCAGGCAGGTAACGTTTGACCTGCTCACCAGTCATTTTGCTTGGCAGAAAATACGTATTTTACTGGAATAAAAAAGAAGTGATGTTGCACAGCGCCGAGGCTGTGGGAGCTGCCTGGGCAGCGGCTCAGCAGGGTGGGGTTTGGGCCAGCGGAGGTACACGAGGTTTTTTCAGCCCAGCTTTGGCAGTGGCTCTCGGTGTCGGCTGCTTATCGGAGAGGACGGATGGGCAGAGTGGGAACCTCTTGACCCATCAGTCGATCTAAATCAGTGCAACTTGTTCAGTGCGCTCGGCTGCCTGCACGGGCTGCTTGGGAGCAGAGGCTGGTGGTGGGGTTGGGGTACGAGAGAGCTCTCTGTGTTTCTTGAGCTTAAAAGGTCCCCTTCTTAGGAGACCTTCTTGTGGCCTTCTCGTACTTAAAGGGGCCTGTCAGAAAGAAGGGGACAGACTTTTGAGCAGGGCCTGGTGGGACAGGACAAAGGGTGATGGGTTTAAACTAGAAGAGGGAGATTTAGACGAGAGAGACAGAGGAAATTGTTGGTGCTGAGGATGGTGAGAGCCTGGCCCGGGTTGCCCAGAGAGGTGGTCGCTGCCCCATCCCTGGCACCATTGCAGGTGAGGTTGTTCGGGGCTCTGAGCAACCTGCTCTAGTTGCAGATGTCCCTGCTCCCTGCAGGGGGGTTGCACCAGATGACCTTTAAAGGTCCTTCCCACCTAAACCAGTCTATGACTCTAAAGAAGAACCCTTCCTGTGCACCCTTCCCGTTTGAGCAGATGCTCCGTTGGTGTCTCTCCTTGCTGGGGCTGTGTGGGTTGCTCAGGATCTCGGCTGCAGGGCTGGAACCTGGCGGTGTAACTGGTACCAGCCAAGAAGTGGCTGGAGAACGTTTGCAAGGACCAGGTCTGATTTTAGCAGGACCACCAGCCCCATAGCAGGGATGAGGTGCTCGGTCATCCCCAGCAGCACCGGGGAGAGACTCTGACCCAGGATCTGCTGGACTGCGGAGCTCTTCCTGGTTTCAGCGGGGAAGCAGGGCCTCTCTGTGGTTTTTGGCGCTCTGAGGTGTTTCGGTTCAGGCTGGGGAAAGCGCCGGCGTGTTGGCAGAGCTGATCCTCCTCTGCAGCATTCCCCCTGCGCCAGTGGAGAGCCAAGAGCTGTGCCCAGGGCCTCCCCATCACCCGTTCTACCTGCGTGCTGCCGCATCCACGGCAGGTAGCCTTGGGCTGTGATGGGCCAGAGAGTTCTCTGAGCATAGATAGCTTCTGCCATTTCCCAGCAGGAATATATATGCAGGAATTTTTGACTGTCTAAACAGCTCTGGAAGATAAGGAGGAAAAAAAAAACAACCCAACAACATTCTGGGTTGATGACTTAGATAAATATCCCAGAGTGCACGTCCATGAACCAGCGAAGAAATGAAGGTGGGGAGCTCGGTGTCGGGGATTGTGACTTGTATTTAACTTGGATTAACTATTTATTACCAGTTAGTTCCCATCAGCAGCGCGCTCTCCCTCCTGCTGCTGCGCTGCTCTGCAGATGCTTTCTGCAGCTCAAGGCAGGGATGAACTACACGGAAGGTGAGGAGAGGTTGAGGAGGGACACGCAGGACTCAGCAGAGGAAGGGCGAGGTGTGGAGCTGCTGACATAGGATGCTGCTTTGTTTCTGGAGGTCAGTGGGAGCAGCGTGGTTGAGACGTGGTGTGTTGGAAACAGGAGTCAAGGATGGGCGGAACCAGGCAGGGTCTTGATGGAAATAAGGTTCTGGGGAGACAAAAAGGCCAAAGCTGTGTGTCTAAAAGGTGTCATGTCAACGCAGCAGCTGCTGCTGGAGATTCCTCCTTGCCTTCTGAGCTGGCAGGACCCTCCTGGCCTGTCTCTTCATGTCTTACCTACTTGGTACGTGCCTGTTTTCTCCAAAGCAGCATTCCCGGGCCGTGCTTTGGCGCTCCATACCCAGTATGCTTGCCGCCTGGCAAAGGCAAACCTGACCTTGACACAGACGTGTGGTTCTCTCTCCTCTTTTAGCAGCGTCGCCCGTAAGCTGAAAAACTGGCCAGCACAATGGGAAAAAAACAGAACAAGAAGAAAGTGGAAGAGGTCTTAGAGGAAGAGGAGGAGGAGTATGTGGTGGAGAAGGTCCTGGATCGACGAGTGGTGAAGGGCAAAGTGGAATACTTGCTGAAGTGGAAAGGCTTCTCGGAGTAAGTGCCTCCCTCCCTCCCTGCCTGCTGCTGTGGGGTGGGTGCTGGGCTGCTCCGGCACCAGCATCTCTTCTGCCTTTGGCTCCCAAAGCCTCCGGGCAGGTGGCTCAGCCTCCCTGCACCTTTCCCTGTCTCTAAAATGGAGCTAACAGGCCAAGGGCAGCCGCAGTAATATAAAAACCTTGGTGCTAAATGCCTTGAGCTCTAATCGGGGCTGCGAGAGCAGAGTCTAGGTGAGAAAGTCCCATTTCTGTCTGGCAGTGCCCTGGTGGGGCTTTCCCCCAGAAACCTGGTGTGAAACGAGCAGCTGGATAAAATGAATTTAATTTCTCTCCTGAGAAGGGAAATAACTTCCCTGGCCTCTGGTATCGCTGCCTGGATCCGGGCACGGGGCTGTTCCGTGGGGTGAGGACACCCACTTCCAGACGGCTGCTTCTCGCAGCATCTCTGCGTGACCCAGGACTTTGCTGGGCAGGGAAAGCTGCAGGAAGCTGCCCGGGTATAAAACTCCGCTGTTGTCTCCGATTGCAGTGAAGACAACACATGGGAGCCGGAGGAGAACCTCGACTGCCCAGACCTCATTGCCGAGTTCCTTCAGTCCCAGAAAACCGCCCATGAGAGCGAGAAGTCTGAGGGAAGCAAGCGCAAAGCGGAGTCTGACACGGAGGATAAAGGGGAAGAGAGCAAACCAAAGAAGAAGAAGGAGGAGGTGAGGCAGGGAGGGGCTTCTGGGCTCCCCTCCCTACCCCTGCGTTCAGCACCGTGTTTAGAGCAGCCACGCTCTGAAACCTCGGTCAAACTGTTCTCCTGGCGTGGAGGAGAAGCTGTTGTGCCCCAACGAGACGCGGCTGAAGGGCTTTTGAAAAGCTGTAGCTTTCAGCTGGAATCACAGAATCGTTTTGGTTGGAAGAGACCTTTAAGATCATCAAGTCCAACCTTTAAGGAGGTGTGAGGTGATGTCTAAGCTGGGCCTCTTAGTGAATCCAGAGCTGGTCCTGGCGCTATACTGGAAGGCCAGCTGATGAACCAAAAGGGTCCAGAGCCCCAGCTTCTCCTGGAGAACCATGCAAGGGGTGAAACAGGAGGCAGGAGTTGCCTGTTTCCCCTTGAGCAGATGGAACAAGGTGGAGCAGAGAGCCTCCTGCTTGGTGTGCTCATAGCTGCTCGGGAAAAGGGACAGTTAAAGGCTCTGCAGCCTGGTTTTCATCCCAGGAGCTGCTGAATCTTGGCCAGCACAGTAGTTTTGACCAGCAGGGCCTTGAAAATCAGATCCTCTCTTGCAGCAGGGTGCTGCCCAGGGCCTGGCTGGACATCACCTCAGTGCAGTGAGTTTACACCCAAGTGATCTTCTCAGTTCCCCACTGGCCTTTAGTTGTTACAGTCCAAGTGACCAGAAACCCAGTAGATGCCCCATCCCTGGCACCATTGCAGGTGAGGTTGGCCGGGGCTCTGAGCAACCTGCTCTAGTTGCAGATGTCCCTGCTCCCTGCTGGGGGGTTGGGCTTGATGAGCTCCAAAGGTCCCTTTCCATCCAGACGGGGCTGTGGCTGTCACCCTGGCGATGCTACAAGGGGAAACTTGTCTCTTTGCAGTCAGAGAAACCGCGAGGCTTCGCCCGAGGATTTGAGCCAGAGAGAATCATCGGTGCCACGGATTCCAGCGGGGAGCTCATGTTCCTGATGAAGTGGTGAGTGTGTCTTTGTGTCTGTCACTTCTTCACTTATTCTGTGCCAGAGAGGGAAGGACCTGCGCCTGGGGAGTCCCTGCTACCTGGCATGAAATCTCTCGTGATGGCACTGCCGCCTGAGGTGACCCTCTGCGCTGAGGCTAACGTGGATGTGAAACGAGCAGGTAGGGCCCTCGGGATCGTGTGGCTCTTAAGATGTCCCCCCCGCAGCAGGCGCGAGCTTGGGGAGAGAGAGGGGCACGGTGTCGTGGCGCGGGCCGCACCCGGAGGAGAGCCGTGACGATGACCCTTCGGCCGTAGGGACACGGGGCTCGTCCCTGGCGCAGGTGGGAGCCAGACCAGGCAGGCAGAGGCGTGGGAGCCGTTTGCTTTTGCACCGTGTCAGACGAACGGAGCGGCTCGGGGCAGGGCCGCGGCTTTGATTCGGCTTCTCTCCCTGTCCCCGGCAACACAGAGCTGAACTCACGCCTGAATTTTTCCGTGTTGCTGCTTCTCCCTGCTCCAGAGCCACTCGGGAAGGGGTCGCTTGGATCCCCTGAGCGCCTCAGTGACTCCGTTTACCTGCCGCTGCTTGATTTTATTCTGGTCTCCACTTCTCCCCCCACCCCTCTGCACCCCCTTAACTTGCACCTCTGCTCTGACCTGTAGGAAGAACTCGGACGAGGCCGATCTGGTCCCCGCCAAGGAAGCCAACATCAAGTGCCCGCAGGTGGTCATCTCGTTCTACGAGGAGAGGTTGACATGGCATTCCTACCCCTCAGAGGACGATGACAAGAAAGAGGACAAGAACTAACCCCCGGCACCCCGCTCTGGCCAGCCTTTGTATAAAGATCTGAACTGTGGGTTTGAGCAAGAGGGAGAAAACGCAGCTCTGCTCGCTTGGGAGCGGAGAGATGGCTGGAGAAGATGCCCTTTGAAGAGACCAGTATGGTTTCTGTGCCCTGCAGCTGCTCAACTGCTTTCTGCAGCTTCATGCTGTGTACAGATTCAAACCAGCCCGGCTCGATTTGGGAGGGAGGGAAAGGCAAGGGGGATACTGGGGAGGGTTGAGGGAGGCGGGGAAGGGGTGGAAATGGGGGTGTTTGTTTCAAAGGCTGTCGATTTTTGCAGCTTGTGGGAGAGGAAGCGAAGCCCCTTCCATGAAGGACTATCACTGGTGATGGGTGGGCTGGGGAAAGGGAGTGCAGATGGATACTGCTTATTCTTCAAAGACCATCTCAGCAACCCACAGCCTTCTTCCCAATAGTGTTAACTCTGCATTTTTACGGCGTAGCATGTGTGTAGGTTTTTTCGTTTTCTTTTCTTTTCTTTTTTTTTTTTCTTTTGCTATTTACTGGTGTATTGGTTTGGGGGAACTGGGCGGG
>VZZY01013057.1:0-15943 GCA_013400335.1 Eurystomus gularis | reverse complement strand
TACCTGTCCTTTACCCCTAAGGTACTCATTTCAGCCCTGTCCAGCTCTGTACCTTCATCTGCAAGCTTCACTAGGCAGCCCAGGGCCCAGACACAGCTGAGAATGGAAAATTTTCCAGTTTGCAGGAGTTTCAAGGGCAATAAAAATCAAGCATATGCCTCTCCATCCTCACCTTGTCCCAGGGTCTCCTTTTGTCCAGATCAACTTTCCACGCAAGCGCATGCTAGCAGCCAGTGTGCAATCCCAGGTTGGGTGTGGGTTTGGGTAGTTTTCTATGCAACTTGTGTGGTCAGGAAACCTTTCTGAGCACTTTAAAGAAGTGGGATCACCCCTTGCAGGAGCAGACCCGACCTAACTGATCTGCCCTTGGGCTGTGTATTGCCAGATAAGAATGTGAAGGACATTCCTATTCCCCCTGGCCAGTCATTCACCTACAGCTGGAGGGTCACCAGTGAGGATGGTCCAACGCAGTCAGATCCTCGCTGCCTCACCCGTTTCTACTACAGCTCCATCGACCCAGTCCGAGACACAGCCTCAGGCCTGATTGGGCCCCTCCTGATCTGCTTTAAAAAGTCCATGGATCAGAGGGGAAATCAGGTAGGTCCTTCCTTTGTTGCCTCAATTGCCAGGCTGAAAGGCTGGAATAACTGTGGTGGGTGAAATATTTGGGTAAAGCCAAATTTGTCTGTCCTGTTCTCTTCAGCCCTACCATCAGTCCCAATGCCCCTGCCTTCATCATCCTCCCTTGTATGATCCCTTCTCTCCAAACCTCGATCCTAACTCTTCTGAAATAGCAGTTAACTGTTCCTAATGCACCTAGGCTCAGACCTGGCAGCTACACTGGGCCCCAGGGGCCCTCTGGTCAGGCCAGGAATAAATGCTTCCCTCTCTGCCTTCCAGATAATGTCAGACAAAACAAGGTTGGTGCTGTTTTCAGTCTTTGATGAGAACCGCAGCTGGTACCTGGAGGAGAACATTAAGCGGTTCTGCACTGATGCAGCCCATGTGGATACCCATGACGCCCAGTTTTATGCCTCCAACATGATGCACAGTGAGTGCTTGGCTAGTGGCTCCTGCAAAGCCCTGGCAGACATAGGCTAAACCCTGCCCCAGGGAGCAAGCAGGGAACACACAGGAAGATGGCAGCCATGGGGGAATCAGGTCCTAATGAAATGTTTCACCTCTGCTCTCTCCAGCTATTAACGGCTTTGTTTTTGACAACCTCCAACCAAAACTCTGCCTGCATGATGTTGTGTATTGGTATGTCCTGAGTGTTGGGGCCCAAACAGATTTCCTCTCCATCTTCTTTTCTGGAAACACATTCAAGCACAACATGGTCTTTGAGGACGTGCTGACCCTTTTCCCATATTCTGGAGAAACAGTCTTCATGAGTTTGGAAAAGCCAGGTTAGTAACATGGGCTATTCTATAAACCATGGGCTTGGCATCATAGCAGAGATAAGTGAACACCTCCAGCCAGGTCTCTGGTACCCAATTATATTTTGGCAGCCCTGAGAGCAAAGAGATGCACAACTTGTTGGAACAGCAAAGTGAGAGGCAATTATTAAACCTTTCCAAAGCTTAAATAAAAGAAATTAAACTACAGTATTTTGCTTCATTAATAAGGTGCATTGAGGTCATACATGCTGCTAAGCTAGTAAGATGGCTGCAGTAACATAAGCCCCATGGACCTTGCATCTCCACCCTTGTCTCCAAGCTCAGAACTCAAGGGGAGCAGCAGTGCTGTCCCTAATGCGGGTTTAGCTGCTGGTCACGACATCCCATTTATCTCCTCACCTTTGCAAGGACAGAAATAGCAGCCATGAAGAAGTCCTAGGAAGAATTTGCTTCAAAGATCAATTTTATTTTCCCCCACTCAGCAATTTTTCCTTAGCATTTGCAAAAGCAGTGCCATTAACCATTACCCCACTCACAGAGAAAACACAGAATTTACCATGTGATTGCAAACACTGATAAGATGGTCACAAGTGCTGCACCCTGAGCTAAGATGACAGGGCTTATAGATACCCTAGGAAGCTTTCTAAAACCCAGCCAAACATTACATTTGTTTGGGCTCTGATTTTTGCCTGCTGATCTGCCTGCAGGCAAACCACTCGGCCAACATCAGATGACAGCTCTCTCCAGCATCAGAGCCTGGTTACTATGCACTTCCTCACCCACTCTTGGCACCTGAAGAAAAGGTGCTTGCTGTGAGGAACAAACATGTTGGCCGGGGATGTGAGTGACAGGCAGCCTTTTCATTTCTTTCCCTTTGAGTGGGAGAGACATGACAACTGTGTCTAGGAGAGAGATGTATTTGACAGCACCAGCATGTCTTTGGGAGTGGATTATAGCGATTACTCTGCTGCTGGCAATAATTCTGGAGGCTCTGTGCATTCTCAGTGCATTAACTGTTCTCACCAACCTATTGCTGGGGCCTCACAGGTGTGGGTAGCTTGCTAAGCTCTTGCAGGAACTACTGGCCCTGCTGATGGTGCTTGTTCAAACTAGGTCTGACATTGCCAGCAACCCTGATGTCTTGTGAGACCTACTGTAAGACAGTCTAGGGATTATGAAAACATAAAATCACTACCATGAACCAGAGGCTGCCTGAAAATATATGTTGCACTAGCAAGGGAGTGGCATGGGGATGGCAATTTTTCTGATTTCCTACTCTGGTGGGCTGATGGTGTCCTCTTGCCCTCTTTTGAGACAGGTATCTGGACACTGGGGTGCCTGAATCCTGATTTCAGAGACCGAGGGATGCACGCCAAGTTCACTGTCTTGCAGTGCCAGCATGAGCAATATGCTGATGTGGAAGATTATGTGGATTTTGAGGAAGAGGAGGGTGCCTTTGACTTCCAACCCAGGAGCTTCTCTAAAAGAAAGAGATGGCACAGGCCATGTGTGAATGAGCGACTGAACAATGTCACGTCTTCAAGAAATGAGACAGAGAAGCCAAGATTGTGCTTGACAGAACCCAGCCATGGACCCCTCCTGAGCAGTGGCAGGAATTCTGATCCCCCTTCCAATGGCACATCAAAATCTTTAGGAACAGCCCCACATCCACCTGATATTTCCATGTCTTCTCTGCCAAACTATGAGCCAGTGTCTTATGAATCCTTCCTGGAAGATGAAGAAGAATTGTCAAAAATCATCATCCAGGATGAAGAGTTTGGAGCTCTCCCACCCGGACAACACTTGATGAGTCTTATTGGAAGAGTTCATGGTACTGTGAGCTCAGAAGAAGGTCAGCAATGGCTGCAGCAAGCCACACCAGCTCCAGAAGATGCTCTGGCAGGAAAGAAGGTGACAAAATTCTCAGAGGTGCAGGAGCCCGTAAAAAGGATGATGGTCCAGTCTGGTGGAACATCAGAGATCCTGGAAGCAGAACCTCAAAAGACAACTACTCATTCAACAAGCTTATGGGACTCAATTGCTTATGCTGCTAGCAAATCTTCTCTTCAAGAGAGCAGGAGCTCATTTCACCAGAATGACCTGAAGCACAGTCTGGGACTTCAAGACACATCTTCACAGGCTGCTGAGAACAAGTTGCTAAGAAGGCTTGATAAAATATCCTTAAATCAATATGAGTCAAATGAGACAATTAATACAGAACCATCTTTAAATACTGATCATAACTCTTATTCCACACTAGACAATCCTTCTGTGTCTTCAGACAAGACAGAAGATAATAGGACTTCTCACAGCTGCACCAGAGAAATAAATTATTCATCAAATGAGCTAGATGCTGGGCTGGCAAAAAGACCTCACAAAGTGGTTTTGCAAGGCTCTCATGAATATTTCGAAGGGAAAAATGTTTCTTTCTCAGACCTGGGACCCAGCAAATCTGTACAAGATGAGAGTAACCTCAGAGATGAGAGTAACTCCTTGCCTGAAAAAAGCAGCTCTGAACAAGAAAACAGTGAACTTGCCAAAGGCAGAAGCCTTCCAGAAACCACGTTTGCACACACCAATGGCCCTGAGCCTTCCAGCTATATAATGACAGAAGAGAGGGATGAATTGATCTTGGAGGCAGTGTTTCAGGATGCTACAGCCATGAAGGACTTGCCAGAGATGGACAGTCTTGCCTTTCCTGAATCAAATGTTATGGCCAATGACACAAGGCAGTTCTCAAACATTTTCTTAAACAGCCCTGAGCAGTTTCTGAGACAAAGAGCTCCAGCCCTGAGCATGAGTGGCCCTGACTGGAGGCCTCAACAAGCCAAGTCACTGGAGAGCAGAGGCTTGCTGCATGGTCTAGGTCTTCCCAACACCAGTTGGTCTGGCAGGAGGGAGACCCTTTCTGAGAGTAACAGAGCAGCTCAGGATCTCACCAGCCAGACCCCAGAGATAGCAGTGAATAAGAAAGCCCCAAAGGCTTGTGGACCTCATTCCCCTTTTTGTAGTGCTCACTTCAAAAAGAGGTGCCTCATATTAAGTGACAGTTTGCCTGAGGTGATGGTAGCCCAGCAAAGCCTGGGAAAAAAATTAAACATGTTTCAGGAGAGATTGCACCTGGGCAGGAATGCTCCACAGGTTCTGCTTGGAGATAGTGCTGACAAGATGGATCCTGTACAGAGCAGCAGTGAGGGGGGTCAGCACAGCAGACACTCCTTCCCCACACAGAGAGCACTAGGGATGACAGCAGCAATGCCAGCAAGCAGCTCAGAAATGCTGGCTGCTGCTGTGGCTGCAGACCTGGCCTCAAACTGGGACCCAGTTCCCCTAGGTGCAGCAGAACATGCCAGGGACTTTCAGAGCCCAGCTTTGGCTGAACCGCAGCTGGGCAGAGGTGCTGTCTGGGGGACTCCTGGGAGTGAGCAAGCTCAGGGGAGGAGACAGGTGGAGAAGGAGACAAACTCTGTGGAGCAGCTGGGTCAGTTCAGTCCTGAGTCTCAGCAGCTCAAGGCCAATGCTATGGAGGACTATGTGCCTGAGAGCACATCTGGGCAAAGCCCAGAAGAAATCCCCATGAAACTAGCCTCCAAAGAGAACTACTCCCTGTCTCCAAGCAGCCCTGCTCTCAACCACAGCACTACCAAAAAACCAGCCAAATATGTACAAGCCCGTCCGGATGGATGGCAAGCGCTCAGTAAGGAAGATGTCCTCAAAGAAACCGGGAAGAGAGAAGTCCAGGGTCTACAAGAGCCTAAAGAGGATGGGGAAAGCAACAGCACAGCTGGGAAAACAAACCATGCCCCAGGAAATAGGGAGAGACCCACTCTGAACAACGTGACCCATTCCAACCCCTCAAGGCCAAAGGCTGACAAGCCGGACTACGATGAGTATGGTGACACAGAGCAGACCATGGATGACTTCAACATCTATGGGGAGGAAGAACATGACCCGCGCTCCTTCCAGGGGGAGGTACGGCAATACTTCATTGCAGCGGTGGAGGTGATGTGGGAATATGGGAACCAGAGACCCCAGCACTTCCTAAAAGCCACGTAAGTATGACTGTTTCTCATGTATTCCTCCTGTACTGCATGACTTGTGCAGTTAGCATGTTCTGGCAGGCAGGATCACAGGTCTATAGCTGTATGATCTAGCCAAGCAGCCCAGGGGAAGAATGCTCCCAGTGCCATCCCTCCACCTGGGGAGTTTTGTGAGCTTCCTTGCAAGTGGGTCAGGGATGCTCTAGGCTCTGCATCACGCCTGTCCTAGAGCAGCCCTGCCATGGCTGCCCTCCCTATGGGACAGTATCACCTGACTTGCTTAACTGCCCTCATCTCAGCAGAGACCCTAGAAGGAACAGGAGGAAGACTTTCCAGCAGTATCGCAAGGTGGTCTTCCGAGAATACATGGATGATTCCTTCACACAGCCGCTGCTGCGAGGAGAACTGGATGAACACTTGGGCATCCTCGGGCCATACATCAGGGCAGAAGTTGAAGATGTCATCATGGTGAATTGAAAGTTCCCATTTCTTTTAAAACCTGAAATCCCCCCATTACTTGCTGTGCTTAGCCAAGGGGAATGCTGAGGTGGGTCTGCAGGCTCTGTGACGCTCACCTTTAGGGCTCAGGGGCAGGAGCTGCCCCATTGGCACCTTGCATGGTATGTGGATGGTGGAGGCAGAGCCACCATTTAGAGGGACCTCAGTGGCTGGAGGAATGGGCCAGGATGACTCTCAGAGCCATGGAGAACCTCAGAGCATTCAGATGCTATGCCCTGGGCCCAACCCCTGCAGTACCACAGCCCAAGCAGCTTCCGGGCTCCATGGGCAGCCTTTTGGGTGAAGGGATTGTAAAAAGTGTAATGATCTCAGGGTTCATATGCTAAGTTTCTTTGGGTGCTCTATGTGAGGGCAGGCTTGGGCTTCCCTCACTACCAAAGGTCAGTGCTCACCTAAGGAAGAGGTGAAAGGCTCTTCACTGGACTCAGGATTTGTAAGCCTGGAGAAGTTGCCCAGTTTTCACTGAAATCTTCACTAGGATGGATTCAGCACCTTTGGGCTCCAGAGACAGAAGTGTATCTGATCTTGCTCCCATTGAACAGGGAGAGATAATCATCCTGCTGACATGACCATGATGCTCTTTCCACTGGGGATCACACTGCATAGCCACAGCTTGTTGTTCAGCAGGGGTTAGCCACTGCACAGGGCCCAGCTGGAGGTCCAGACACTGAGGACATGGCTCTCTCCTTCCCATCGGGTGGCTGGATCCAACCCCAGGATCCAGGGTATTCTCAGTGCTGCACTTAGGCCCCTCCCACACCCCCTTTGCTTTGACTTCCGGTGCAGGTTACATTCAAGAACCTGGCCTCACGTCCCTTCTCCTTCCACTCCACGCTGCAAGCCTATGAAGAGACACAGGACACAACACAGGGTGGAGAGGTGGTGCAGCCCGGCGAGCTCCGGAAGTACTCCTGGAAAGTCCTGCCCCAGATGGCACCCACCACACAGGAGTTCGACTGCAAGGCATGGGCTTACTTTTCCAACGTGGACCTGGTAGGTGGAAGCATGTGCCATGGGGCATCCCAGGAAGGAGAGACGGGCAGCACACCCAAGTCCTGCCTGTGAGGCCAAGGCTTTTCTTATGGTGCTGTGCTGAGAGCAGCCTGTGGCAGATTCTCAGGTGTCTAATACAGTGATGAATGCATGCTGGTGCTTCCTCTCCCTCTCCTTCTCCCTCTCCCTCTCCCTCTCTCTCCCCCTCTTCTCTCCAGAACCAGTGCTCTGCAGTTCCTTACCCCTCTGCCAAATCTGGCCAAATGGGTTCCAGTGTTAGTGGGATAGGGACTGTTACACAGCTGGACAGACAGGCACAACTTCTCTTCAAAGCACGTGCAAACACTTGCTGCACAGCCTTTCTTAGCTAGAGGAAGAGCAAGGGTCCCCCAGTGAACTCCGCATGTCCTTCCCACCCTGGACATGCCATTCCTATGCATGAGTGGGAGCCAGGCCAGAGATGCAGACAAGGCCACCGCTTTCCTCGCTGCTGTGCCACTTTTGGGTGTCAGTGCTGCATCCTCCTCCATGGCAAACCCTGTCTTTCTTGGCTGTCTGGCAGGAGAAGGACCTGCACACAGGCCTCATTGGGCCACTGATCATCTGCCGCAGCGGAGTGCTGAGCTTCATTTTCAGGCGGCAGCTAGCTGTGCAGGAGTTCTCCCTCCTCTTTACCATCTTTGATGAGACCAAAAGCTGGTACTTCCTGGAGAACATGAAGAGGAACTGCCAGCCTCCGTGCCACATCCAGCAGGACAACCCTGATTTTAAGAGAAACCATTCCTTCCACGGTGAGGACCCTTGCCCGTGCCCTTTCCATCAATGAATGCTGGGATGGAAAATCCCTGGAGCCTTGAGCTTCTCCTTACTTTTGCCTTTCCCAGCCATCAATGGCTACATGAGTGACACCCTACCCGGGCTGGTGATGGCTCAGCAGCAACGGGTTCGATGGCACCTCCTGAACATGGGCAGCACTGAGGATGTCCACTCCATCCACTTTCACGGGCAGCTGTTCAGTGTTAGGACTACCCAGGAATATCGCATGGGAGTCTACAACCTTTATCCCGGTGAGATGCAACGCAAGCACTGTGCACACCCCAGCTGTCAGAGCTTCATGTTCATGCCTATTAGGGGGATAGCAAGGGATAGCAAGGAGGGGCAATGGATCTGGAAGGCTATGTTTGCACAGGGCTTGGCCATGTGGCATCCCATTCAGCCAATAACTCCCCTCTGCTCTGCTCTCCATTCCTGGCCAGGTGTCTTTGGGACGGTGGAGATGTGGCCTTCACGTGCTGGGATCTGGCGGGTAGAGTGCAAAGTGGGAGAGCACCAGCAAGCTGGGATGAGTGCTCTCTTCCTTGTGTACAACCTGAGTGAGTGATCCTCTTTGCATCTTGACCTGCTTGCTGCCATGGCCAGAGCCAGCATGTTTTTGAGATCCCTCTTCCATGTCTGTCAAGGTTCCCCCTGGGGTGACCCAAGTGGGGTCTTCTGGGTTTTCACTCTGAAAGTAATGACTTCAGCCCTCGTCACCCTACAAAGCTCAGCAGAGAGCACAGAGTCAGGGACATGGTTGGGGTGAAGGCTGGGAGACCAGCTTCGTTTGCCTGCAAATATTTGCTCCCAGAACTTTGTTTTATAGAAGCATAGAATGGTTTGCGTTGGAAGGGGCCTCAAAGATCATCTAGTTCCAAATCCCCTGCCATGGCAGGGACACCTCCAACTAGACCATGTTGCTCAAGGGCCCGTCTAACCCTGGAGAGTTTTTCAAAATTGAAGGTCTCTGGACCTCCTGTAAAATGCACTTACCCTAGCAACTGCATACACATGCTGTTGCCTGCCCACACTGTTGCAAAGGTACAGTGGCCATCTGCCTAACCACGTGTCATAAGGTAAACTGAGGCACAGAGTAATGATGGGAGGCTGAGAGAAACACTGCCTGACCACAGATTGCTCTGATAAAAAAAAAAAAACCCAACAGCAACTGCAAAATCCACAGGAGAAAACTCTGACTCCATTCTCCCCAGAACAACATGTTTCTACCTCACCATAATTAAGCACTGGGGAAAGTGGGTTGTGAGAGTAGTATTTTATCATACTGTGACAGTCTCTCTCCTCTTCCTAAAGGAGTATTAAATGCCAGCCAGAAAATGTTTCCATAAGTTAAAAATCTGCTTAAGATTTCAAATTCGCATTATCCCCAAAAGCATTTGCAGTGGACATGCCAAGATGTGACAAATTGCTTATAATAATGGTTATTATAAGAGGCAAACAGCCCCATGCTTGGTAGACCAGAGGAGAGATACAGAGAGACAGGGCTGTCAGGCAGACTTTCCTTTAGCAACGTGATATTTGTTTTTAAAAGATGCTGCCTAGCAACAAAAAGGCTCAGGAGTAACACATGGTTATAAAGAAGAGACACTTGTCAGCACTGCTGGGAGATCAGGACGTGGGAATGAGAGGTTGGGGACTTGGGGACATGAGTTTGGCAAGAGGCTATTGTGGCTGCTGCTGGAAACTCTCTGCTGCTGGCATCATGGTTGGGAACTTCCAGCACCTCTAAAATTCAGAGATAGATGTGGTGACATCTAAAACCCACCACTTGATGTGAGAGAAACAAGCCTGGGGGCTTCTGGAGGCTTGAGACAACCTCCCTGAGCCTGAAGGCTGCTACCCAGCCTAGGCTTTTCCTTCAAAAGCCTTGTTATCTAATCAACTCTTCCTGGTTTTTGCCCTCCTTCTCTCTGTTTGGCTGCAGACTGCCGAAATGCCCTTGGCCTGGCCTCAGGCCACATTGCAGACTCTCAGATCACAGCATCGGGGCAGTATGGTGAGTAGGGGTTGTGGCTGCAAGGAAGGCAGGTGAGGTTGGGGCAGCTTCAGTCAACACAACTCACATTTTTGTCAGCCCAAGGCTCTGCTACACCATGTCCCTAGCAGAGTCATTCCTCCATCCGTGCCCACTTCAGCATCCCATTCAGGACCTGGAGGTGCCCTCCCATGTCTAGCCCATCATGTCAGTGCTCTGACACCTTTCACATAGCTACTAAACCCTAGGGTGATCCTCAGGCCTCATCCTACAGATGAACTTCTTGCCATCTTGGGCTGGGCAGTGGCAGGGGCCAGCAACAGCCTCATATCTGTGTGTTCTCCTCTCAGGGCAGTGGGCTCCTTATCTGGCCAGGCTGGATAACACTGGCTCCATCAATGCTTGGAGCACCGACCGCAGCAATGCCTGGATCCAGGTAAGAGGGGCTCTGTGGCTAGAGGTATTGCTGGATGGCCAGTGTGTCTCCAGCTACATCCTACTGTTTCCTCTGTTCCCCCTCTGGGAAGCTACAAGATCCTAATGGCAGTTGGTTGCGTCACGATCGCTGCTGCTGGTCTGACCCCTAGATCCATCCTCGGTGCAGTAGAGGAATCACTTTGTAGTCCAGCTGCAGCATCGGATTGTGCAAAAACCCCCCCAAAGACCAGGAACCCCTCACCTCTCCGAACAGCTCATCCCTGCCATCTCCCAGCTGCTGGCTGACTTGTACCCTTATAAATGACTATTTTAACTAGTTTCACAACCTGTGCTCAGTTATGTCATGAGGAAGCGAGTTCCATGGGTTTACAGTGCATTGCCTGAACATGGCTTGGGGTTTTGTCAGAAATGAATCCCTGACTTTCATTCTTAGGTCGACCTTTTGCATCTCATGATTATTCATGGCATAAAAACCCAAGGGGCCCGACAAAAGTTCTCCATCCTTTACATCTCCCAGTTTGTTGTCTTCTACAGCCTTGATGGGCAAAGATGGAGGAAATACAAGGGGAATGCTACCAGCACCCAGATGGTAAGGTGAACAGGGTCTTGAGGAGAATATCTTCCCAGAATGGGGTCTCTCGGGGTGATGAGGGTTAGGGAGCTCTGTACACAAGGCAGAGATCTCCTGAGCCCCTGAAATATTTGATTAGGGCAGGAACTGTGAGCATTCACTGCCAGGATGACTGAATCGCAAATCACAGATCTGTCTGTGTCCATCTGTCTCATTTTAAGGTGACTGAGCTGTTTCCTTCCATGATCCCAGATGGCTGTGAGATACACTGCTTAACGTTATGTTGCATGTTACTTAGAGCTAGGCATAAGATTTGCCTGTATGTATTTTTTTACCCCAAAGGCAAATTTGGCTTTCTAAAAACACTGTGCAGATGCAGATGATTTGAGGATCTCTACTCATTAGAAAAAAACACTCCCTAAATATGCGTAAGCTGATCATTCCATCAGGAAAAGAGAAGTATCCAGAAAAGCCTCCGTCATGTACACTGGCTGTGGCCAAAACTTTTCCCAGGTTCAGAAGTCCCAGGACTGACTTTTTTTTCATTCTTTTTCTCTACTCTGTTTGGTGAAAATATAAAAACATGTTAATTAGCACAGACCTTAAGTTCCTCCACCTCCTGTTTCTCAGTGGTTCACCCTGATTTTGCCCATTCACACTTCTTTGGTCTGAATCACATCTCAAATTGCTTCCCTGAGCTGCTGTTCTCTTGTAAGGATAGTGATAAGATACAGAAGTGCCAGACAGAAATGTTCTTTTCCCCACTAATTCCTGTCCCATCTAGCTTTCTTTCCACTGACACAACAATCCTTTTTCTCCCTTTCCCTGCAGCTGTTCTTTGCAAATGTGGATGCAACTGGAGTGAAAGAAAATCACTTCAACCCTCCAATCATAGCCCGGTACATCCGCATTAACCCCACTCACTACAGCATCCGGACAACACTGCGCATGGAGCTCATTGGCTGTGATCTGAACAGTATGTCCTACCTCTGGATATCAAGCACCAAAGCTGGGGCCTCATCCAGTGTGGTGCTGAGTGCCAGCTCCACATATTCCAGTACTCCCCAGGCAGCCGTGGAGGGGAAAGGAGGAGGCTGGAGATGGCATTGAGATATTGTGGAAACAAAACTGGGAAATCTCATTATGGTGTTAGAGATAGCAACACCAGAGGGAGAGCATGGGGTCAGATATCACCATCGCTTCTTCCAGAACCACCAGAAACCTCCACTAGTAGCTAAGCAGATAGCTGGGTTCCCAGTCTGCCTCAGTCTGGGGGAGCAAGGAACAAGCAGAAACAGGTACTCTTGGTTTTTCCTCTGGTTTTGTCACTCCAAAGCAAGACTGTTCTGGCCTCCAGTGTGACCTGGAGCAGCGGTGCTCTGGGATTCTTTCTTTAGCTTTGCACCCCAGCAGATCTACAATCAGACTTTCCAGCAGCTACAAGCAGCAGGGACCGTGCCCCATCCCACAAGACTGCCAGTGGGCTCTGAGGCAGCTGTGCACATGCACACCTGATCACACTGTGCAAAGTGTCGCCCTGCCAGCTATTATTGTCCTTCCCATGTCCTGGAAGATGCACAATTTCCTCATATTCCTCCAAGATAAAATCTCCAGGGAGAAAAGAAGGTGGAACTAGTGACAAGTATAGTTAGGCACTCCCCAGCCAGAGCCATGCGGCATGCAGGGATCCTCAGAGGTACAGGAACCATGATGCTGCAGCAAAGCACAAGAGAACTGTAACCAGGGAAAGTGCATGGAGGGCAGCTGGAACAGTAAGCAGCTAGAAGGCATCTCCATAATGGATGTGTTCCCCCTTCTGACAAGCATTGCTCCTCTCTTCCAGGCTGCTCCATGCCCCTAGGAATGGAGAACAGAGGGATCCCTGACCAGCGTATCTCCGCATCCTCCTACATCACCAATGTCTTGTCCAGCTGGTCACCTGCCCAGGCCCGCCTGAACCTGCAGGGGAGGAGCAATGCATGGAGGCCAAAGGTAGCCCATGCAAGGAGATCCCCAGGCATGCAGCTGGGGCATGAGCAGGCAGGCTGGGTTCTTGCAACCTCTCCTAGCCAATGCTGCATGGGGAGCGTGTACAGCCATGTGCACTGTGCGCTGGCTTCAGCTGCAACAAATATGTCTTTCTCAACCTCTGAAGGGTTAAAGGTAGTCTGTTCTTCCCCAGAGCAACAGCCCCAGCGAGTGGTTGCAGGTGGACTTTGAAGTAACCAAGAAGGTGACTGCAATCATAACCCAGGGTGCCAAAGCTGTCTTCACTCACATGTTTGTGAAGGAGTTTGCAGTCTCCAGCAGCCAGAACGGTGTGCGTTGGAGCCCGATACTGCAGTACGGCAAGGAGAAGGTAGGCAGAGCTGCTCCACAGCCAGTGGCAGCCCATGGCCACCCTTGGGGCAGCAAGCACCGCCTTTGGCAGCAAGCATGCTCACAGGACTTTTTGCAAGAGCAGTTACCCAGCTGGGCCGTGCTTTTTCCTCCCTAAAGCCTTTCCAAGTGGTGCTTGTCTGGGTTGTCCTCAAGTCATGGCCTCACTATACCACCAGAAGAGAGTGCATCCCTGATTTTTCTCTCCTCCCCAGATTTTCAAGGCAAACCAAGACCATACGGGCACAGTGATGAATACCCTGGAGCTCCCCATCTTTGCCCGCTATGTGAGGATACATCCTCGTCAGTGGCACAACCACATTGCCCTGCGGATAGAGTTCCTTGGCTGTGACACTCAGCAGGAGTACTGACAGCTAAGGAGCCAGGCATGGGCAGCACCAGCCTGAGGACCTGCATCCAGCTGGACACTGAACTCTCACCAGGACTGGAGCCAGCCCTCCAGGGCCCTGGCTACCCCTGCTGCTGAGGAGGAAGGGCTGGCTCATTATCAGCCTCTCCCTGTCCCTCGTATACCAGATGCTATATAGTCAGATGTAATGCTGAAGAACTAGATAGTAATTTTCCAGTGTAATTCTGAAGAATTAAACAGTAATTTTCCATTATCTTTCTGCACTTTCTCCACTGCTCCAATAAAGCCACAACACATAGTCCAAGAGAGATTAAAAGACACTTCAGGGCTTGGGTGAAAGAATCTGGATCACAGGTTATTTTTTCCTCTCTCCTTCCAGTTGCAGGCAGTGACATTGGAAGAAACAGACCCAGTTTATTAATACTGGGTCCATGGCTGGTGTTACCACCACAGTTTTGAGTTTTTCAACAATGGAAGCCTACCAGGTACCAGGCTTGCTGGTGTCAGATGGAATTCACCTTTCCCACAGGAGGAAGAGGGTCTTTGTTCAGGAGCTTGCACCTGACAGCTTTAAACTAGACCTGATGGGAGCAAGATATCAGCCTTGCCTGTGACAAGCTGTGGGATGACACACCATGGCTGGAGGGAGGAGGTGCTAGTGAGGGCTCTCAGCCTGTTGTTCTGAGATGTGCTGGGGACACTGCAGCATGCTTGAAGTCTTACAGAGATGAGGCAAGGGCTCCTCAGGTAATAGGTGCCAACAGGGAAACACCAGTGAAATACCTCAAAGGAATTAAGGGGCATTCCTCTAAGAAGGTGACACAGCCAACAGCCCAGCTGAAGTGCCTCTACACCAACACACAATGCATAGGCAACAAAAAAGAGGAGCTGGAAGAAACTGTGCTGCTAGAAAGCCACAACCTGGTTGCCATTACTGAAACTTGGCAGGATGAATCCCATGACAGAGTGTGGCTATCAATGGCTACAGGCTGCTTAGAAGGGACAAGTGAGGAAGGAGGGGTGGAGGCATTGCTCTCTACATCCAGAAATAGGCAGTGTGAAGAGCAGTCTCTGAAGAATGGCTATGAGAAGTTCAAAAGGTTATGGGTAAGAAATAGAGACTGAGGCAACAAAGTGAACCTANCTGAAGTGCCTCTACACCAACACACAATGCATAGGCAACAAAAAAGAGGAGCTGGAAGAAACTGTGCTGCTAGAAAGCCACAACCTGGTTGCCATTACTGAAACTTGGCAGGATGAATCCCATGACAGAGTGTGGCTATCAATGGCTACAGGCTGCTTAGAAGGGACAAGTGAGGAAGGAGGGGTGGAGGCATTGCTCTCTACATCCAGAAATAGGCAGTGTGAAGAGCAGTCTCTGAAGAATGGCTATGAGAAGTTCAAAAGGTTATGGGTAAGAAATAGAGACTGAGGCAACAAAGTGAACCTAGTGATTGGTGTCTACTACAGGCTGCCCAATCAAGGGGAGCCTATTGATGAAGTCTTCCTACTCCAGCTATGGGAGGCTTTGCACTTGCAGGCTGGTGTCCTGCTAGGGCACATCAACCACCCTGACACCTGCTGGAAAAGTAGCAAGGTGAGCTGTAGGCAATCCAGGAGACTCTTGGAATGCATGGAGGATAACTTCTTAAACTAGGTAATAGACAGCCCTAACAGAGGGGATACATTACTGGACCTGATGATCACCAACACAAGTGAACTAACTGGTAATGTGAAGATTGGAGGCAGCCTGGGCTGCAGTAATCATACACTAGTGGGGTTCGCAGTCCTGAGGGGTATGAGTCAGGCAGAGAGTAAAGTCAGGACCCTGAATTTTAGGAAAGCAAACTTCCAGAAGTTCAAGGAGTTTGTCATAGAATCACAGCATGGTTTGGGCTGGAAGGGACCTTAAAGATCATCTAGTTCTAACCCTCCCTGCCATGGGCAGGGACACCTTCCACTAGACAAGGTTGCTCAAAGCCCCATCAAACCTGACCTTGAACACCTCCAGGGATGGAGCATCCACACCCGCCCTGGGCAACCTGTTCTGATAGGTCATTTAAACTTTTAAATGTAGTTAAACTTAAAAGGCTTAGTAGTTGGCCTAGCTTGTTTAGTGGAGGACATTCTCACTGTTTTTAACTATGTTTAGGTCTGCTTTCTTTAACCCAGCAGCTGCAGCTTTGCACATAGGTGACAGATAAGGAAAACTGTTGCTTTGAACTACTAATTGGGAAAACGGTTGCTTTGAAGTATAAATTGTGAGAACTGCAAATTGTTGAGACATTCCAGGATAAGGAAAGAAGGCGATCTTGGAGGAGATCAGCATGACCAGAACATACAGGCCCAGCAGTTGGCAGAGCAAGTTCACAAACAAGTGCCAGCTGCAAGGACATCAAGTCAGGAGGAGTCACAAGGTGAAGAAGA
>VZZY01013055.1:0-38268 GCA_013400335.1 Eurystomus gularis | reverse complement strand
GTTTTCATTTAATAGTTATTGTTTTCAAAAGTACTTACATAAATTACAAGTTTCTAACCAGTAAAGCAAGAAACTTAAACATATCTATCTCTAAGTTTTGAAAGTTAAAAATTAACAAAAAAAATTTGTTATTTAGGACTACCGCAGTTGAGACTTTTAATCTTCCAGATATTTAGAAATGGATCTGATTTGAAACATGATACCAAAACACTCAGAAAGATGGGCAATGCAGCAGTTGCAATTTGTATTACAGCAAATGCCCAATTCTGGTCTGTGGCTAGAGTGTGGAAAGACTTAGAAAAAATTCTATGAGAGGGAATTCTCTGGATGGTCTAAAATCAAAAAGCTTGTTTTTTTCTCTCTGTTAGAGAATAAAATAAGATAAATTATTTAGCAAGATATAGGTTGAGGGGACCTGGACTGTACAGAATCTTTGCAGAACCCTGTGGAAGACTGTGTAGTTTCCAAAGAGATCTGTTTGGAGATCAGATTCTGTGTTTTGTTATTTGCACAGGTGAATCTGAGGCTGTGAATTTAAGGCCAGAATTTGGCTTACAGAAACATTATGCTTGATGAGTCATAAGAAAGAACTTAGCTTGACCTTTAAATCAGACTGCATTTGAAGGGGTAATATTTAGAGAAGCCATCTTTTTGCATAAAGCATATAGGTGATTCTGAGCCAAACAAAGCATAAATGTATAAAACCGTGTTAAAGATCAAGAGGCAATGAGGTGATCATTCCATTCCCCTGATCATTAAGATTTTTGGGTTTTGCTGGTGGAAGATTTCTTCAGTTGCCCTTTCCTGGTAAGTGTGCTACTCTAGATTGCTGGGTCCCATTAGCTGTGCTGAGGTGTGTCTAGAGAAACACATATATACTTATCTAAATGCTCTGAACCTCTGACCTTAAATACAGATCTCAAAGCCTCTGGAGAACAGATGAGCACTAAAGAAGTCTGGAAAATAGTGCTTTCTGTCTGACAGAATGGACTTCCCATAATAGTGGTAATTTATAATTCATCTGAAAACAAGAAAATAACATCAAGAAAATGAAACGTTAAAAGAAAACCATGAAATTCTTTAATAAAGATTATATGGGGACTGGTCATATTTTCAGCAGACCAAGGCAAATATGTATACCTTATTTACGCATCAAAGAATATATAAAATTTAGCCAGAGACGTTAAACGCTCCACTGAAAAGACTACCTCATAATATATTCCTTTTCAGGAGTAACTGTTGAGAGCCTAAACATTCCTTTCTATGGGGCTACTATGCTTAATTCTTTAAACATGTTTTAGTCCAGCTAAGATTCTGCTAAAAATGTGAACTCAGCTGTGGGTGGTAAATGGTAGAGGTATATTCTGTTTATTTGAAATATTTGACACTTTTTGTTTGCCTTGGGCTTCAACACCCCAAAAGTGAGTGAAATGGATGATCTTAGGGTTACTGACTCATATTTCCTATCCTCATGATAATAAAACAGAGTAAGAACAAATGTGGAGAAGTTAGGAAACAACTTGGGACCAATTATAAGTTGGGGTGCCTTCAAGAAAAACAATGATGTTCAGAAATAAATACTTTTATTTCATTTTGGAGTTTGACTGCAGGATGATATTGAGTGAAATCTTTCTCCTTAAACTTAGCAGCCAGTAGGAAGGTAGCAGCTGGAATATTTTTAAATAAATACTTTTAAAGAAATACAGTCTCTTTCCCCTTTGGGAAAAAGGTAAGTGCCTGTGCAAGTGGGCAAAGCACAGGAAATGGAATTGTTACAGGGATTATTAAGCCTACATGATGAGCCTGCTTTCCCTACAGAAAGACAGAGTGCAACTCAAACCACAAGACAACATTCATTGTAGGCACTTGCAAAACGTCTCAGAAGGGACTGCAGCACAGTCACATCTGTATAAAAGCGAACATTGCTTTTCCACTCCTGCTGCCATGAAGAGTTATCTTCCAATGTGGACTCCACATCAAAGCTAACAAGGTAATATGCCTATCTCATTGTGCCCTAGGAGAGCAATCCTCTCTTTGACCACCTATATTGGTGTCCCTGCAATAAATTCGGAGGGCTGTCAGAAGGCATTAGACGGATGACTGGATGGAGGATGTTCCAAATGCCCCTTCTCTAGGGATGCTCCTGAATACCCTGTATCAGTTGTTGCTTAGGTTCACTGATGTTGAAGCAGAATAAGAGCACATTCATAGACATACATATTTTTTCATCCTACAATCTTTCCTGCAAAGCTGGATGAACTTGATTGTTATTCTGCTGTGAAGAACTTTTTCTAATGTCCAGCCCGAACCTCTCAAACCTTAACTTGTGGCTAACAGCTTTGTTTTGCAATCTGCCACTATATCAAACATTATCACTTCAACTCCTTCAAGTAGTTATGGGCAGAAAGTTTTTTACCTTCATTTTGGAGATCAGAGAGAACAGATAATTTATTCTCTTTGGAATAGCAAATGAAATATGTGCCTGTGATTTAACAATCCTCCTTGCAGGTCTTTGTGATATTTTGTCACGTGCCACATCTTCTCCAAGAGGGGCTACTTTACCTGTGTTGTGAACCTAGTAGCAAGCAGAGACTATTTGAAGTGAAATATTCTGCCCTATCATCCCAGGAACAAGGATTTGAGACTAAAAAGTTATGAAGTATTTTTAATTCCTATTGCATATGTAGATACAAAATGCATTTTCAGAGTATGGACTGCTCCCAGTGATGCAACCCAATCTGACTTTACAGACCTAAATGAAGAAATAAGACATCATGACACATGAGGATATGAGTAGTGCATGCCAATACAGTTAAGAATAATTTCCCTGATGCACTTTTTGGTTATTCCCACTCAGGACAACTGCCATGGTTTAACCGCAGGCATCAGCTAAGCACCACACAGCTGCTTGCTCACTCACTTAGGTAGGATGGGAGAGAGAATCCGAAGGGTAAAACTAAGAATACTCATGGGTTGAGATAAAAATAGTAGTAGGTATAGCAAAAGCTGTGCATGCAAGCAAAGCAAAACAAGAAATTCATTCACTAGATCCCATTGGCAGGCAGGCATTCAGTCACCTCCAGTGAAGCAGGGCTCCATCATGCGAATGGCTACTTAGGAAGACAAACACCATCACTCCAAATGTTCACCCACTTCCTTTTTATTCTTCCAGGTTTTATTGCTGAGCACAACATAGAATCATTCCGGTTGAAAGCTACCTTCAAAGTTATCAAGTCTACCTCATAACCCAGCATTGCCAGGTCACCACTAAACCACGTCACTAGGCGCCACATCTACACATCTTTTAAATATCTCCAGAGATGGTGACTCCACCACTTCCCTGGGCAGCCTGTTCCACAGCTTGAAAACCCTTTTAGCAAAGAATTTTTTCCTAATATCTAATCTAAACCTCCCCTGGTGCAATTTGAGGCCATTTCCTCTTCTGTTATCACCTGCTACCTGGGAGGACAGACCGACCCCCATCTCATTACAACCTCCTTTCAGGGAGCTGTAGAGAGTGATAAGATCTCCACTCAGCCCTCTTTTCTCCAGGCTAAACAACCCCAGTTCCCTTTGCGACTCCTCATAAGACTTGTTCTCTACACCCTTCACCATCTTCACTGCCCTTTGGATGTGCTCCAGCACCTCAGTGTCTTTCTCATAGTGAGGGACCCAAAACTGAATCCAGTATTTGAGAAGCAGCCTCACCAGCACTGAGTACAGGGAGACTATCCCTTCCCTATTCCTGCTGGCCACGCTATTCCTGATGCAGGCCAGGATGCCGCTGGCTTCCTTGGCCACCTAAGCACACTGGTCGCTTATCTTCAGCTGGCTGTTGAGTAGAAGCCCGTGGTTCTTTTCTGCCAGACAGCTCTCCAACCACTCTTCCCAAAAGCCTAGAGCATTACATGGGGTTGTTACAACCCCAGAGGAGGACCCGGCACTTGGCCTTGTTGGACATCATCCCATTGGCCTTGACCCATCAATCCACATGCCTCTGTAGNAGTTTGGTGTTGTCTGCAAACTTACTGAGGGTGCCCTTGATCCACTAATCCAGATCATTGATAAAGATATTAAACAGAAGTGGCCCCAAAACCGAGCCCTGGGGAACACTGCTTGTGACCAGCCACCAACTGCATTTAACTCCATTCACTGCCACGCTCTGGGCCTGGCCATCCAGCCAATTTTTTTTTCATCATCTTCAACATCTTATGGTATGGAATATGCCTACGGACAGTTGGAGTGAGCTGTCCTGGCTGTATGCCCTACTAGCTTCTTGTGCACCTCCAGCCCACCTGAAAAGCAGAAAAAGCTTTGACTCCGTGTAAGCACTGCTCAGGAACAACAAAAATGTCCCTAAATTATCAACACTGTTTTCAGCACAGATCCAAAATATAGCCCCATAGCAGCTACTATGAAGAAAATTAACTCTATCCCAGCCAAAACCAGCACAATAATGGAGCAGAATCGTATCAATTTCTAACCCACCTAGTGTAAATATATTGACTTTCAACTCAAACTGCACAGTATGTCATTCCTCCTAACATTTTTTGGAAAGGAGTGTTTGTTGTAACATTGGGTGATGAGAGAATCCCAGCTTGAGGTGAAAGGTTCTGTGTTTTGTACATTGTTCCAGCTGTATATATGTTGTTTATCTGTGCACATTTTCAAATGAATAATCCTTGAGAAAGCATATTAAGGGTTGTAAGGCATTATTGCAGTAGGGCCCATACACTGAATAGCAGCAATATGTACTCCAGGGAACTGTCATCTCCTCTTTACAAACCCATTAGCCCAAGTCCATCTGCTGATACTGGCTCCTCAAAGATGTAAAGGAACAGTTGACTCACTGAAAGGTCTATCCAAGAAACCCCTAGTTGCACGCACTGCATACAACAGACATCCTTCTGGGGCTAACCATAAACTCTGTATATTGTGGGCTGTGATATTTGAATTATGTTTATCGTGCTGCTCCCTCAGCCAATCTTTCATGTGCTCTTTGCCAAACAATGTCTGATACTCCTCTTCCTCCAGAAATTATGACCCTGCAAAGAAATGAAAACACAATGAGAATTCATTCATTCACATCAAACTTTCTATGAGGATAATGAGGGCGCAGGACAAAAAGACATTTCCTACTTCAGCTTTAAAACATTTTTTCCACTTTTAGTGGGAGAGAATTCAGCAGCCGTCAAGAGAAGCAGACAGAATCCTTAGTGCCAAAATGAAGTGCCTGTGTTCTCAAGATCTTAACACTCCTGAAGGGGGATGTGGAATAAGTCTTCTGGAGATGTCAGCAAGACCACAAATAGCTTGAGAAGAATTAAGTAAAATTTTAAAATAATAGACTACAGGTGGCCTGTGGGAAGACCCCCAGTATACAAGGAATATGTGTTTGGCTTATACCAAGAAGCCTTGCAGCTGTGTTTTTAATATAAGCTGAAGTCTGGCATGTAACAAGATTTAGCTAGATGGCATGTAAAATGGAATGATAGCAGTTATAGCATATAATTATATTATTAACTCACCAAACCTAGCTTCATTAGAAACTTTTTTTTCCCACTGCAGTATTAATGCTCTGTGAATAACGTAGTTCTATATCTACACTATAAGGACAGGCTGATCTGAAATAGAGGATCAGATACCAAAATCAAGTAGAATCACAGATAATTTCAATCTCTGGTTCCTAAATGTCAAAGGTGAAGCAGATCTCAAACAGCATTACAAAGGCTGAACATAATCAGTGTATTTAGTATAAACTGTCATTTTTGATTCCTGTCTTCAGGAACAACCTACACAAGCAAGAATTTCAAGTTTGGCAACTGTGTACCCTGTATTCATCCCCACAGGCCCCAGAAGGATAATTCTTAAACTGTCTTGTGCAGNAAGACTATCCAATTACTTAGTGCTGTGCTGGGAGTACCTGGGGAAATAGTAAAAGGAAATACAACTGAGAGCCACTGTGGTTTGACTCCTCTCCAGATACTTTGAAAATATTTTGGCAAAAACAAGATTTTAAGTAAAACTGTTTCCTTTGGTAACATACCCAGAACTGCAGGTTTTACATTTTTGTACTTAGTGTGGAGGGAAAGGAAAAAAAAAAAGCCCTTCTGTGAGAAGGTTGTACACGTGGTAGTAATATTGGTGGGGAAGAAAGGGAAAGTAAAGGGGGGAAATTTGAACAAGATGCAGAAAGGAGACAAGGAGAGAACATATTACAAATATTTATCTTCTAGTGGGAAAATGAACTACACAGTGCTGCGAGGAAGAAAATCTCTTTGAGTAGCTTAGACTTTTAAGTAGTGAGAGGAGCAGCATCATGGTTTGTTCATCAAAGGATGACTGTGATAAAAGAGAAGCAAACCATGATTTCTTTTTCACTGTTTTGTTGTCAAGAGGTGTCAGTGACCTCTTGAACTGACAAAGATAAGTTGAATTTCTTTTTCTTAGAGGAGATTCCTGAGAGTATTTCTGATTACTTTTTTCTCCGAATTTTTTTTGTGAGAACAGAAAGAGATGCCTTGTGAAGCTTTCTAAATGCATTGCCCATACAGAGTTTTCTAGGTACTTAGGTATTTCTAAGTAATTAGGAGGCCTATGAGTATTTAAATGAAACATTATTGCCTTTACCCTTCAGGACAACTTGCTTCCTTTATGATTTTTTGACTGCTGCAAATGATGACATGTTGGTTGCATGCCCATATTCTAAGTCTTTCACATTTGTAGTTTCATTGCTGCCCTGCTCTGAACATTTCACTTACAAGTAACATAGTGATTGACTTTCAAGAGAACAGTGCTAAGCCACTGTTATTATTCACCATAACTTAATTAGCCAGTTAAGCAAAATGTAAACACTTCTTTTCAGCTATTCATTTCCAGTACAAAAATCTGAAACTCCTTGCCTCAAGTTTCAGACAGATTTGGATTTACATGTTTCTCCCATTTTTGTTCTCAATTTTTTTCAACTTGTCAGAGTTTTTTTCTCAAGGCTGAATTACTGTTTTTACTCTAAAACTGGTCACCCTATCACTGCTGATCAAACTCTTTCTGCTTTGGATGGAAATGTCATGGGTTAACTCCCGTTTGCATCACAGATTTTCTTCAGCAGTATATGTTTCCTGTCCTGAAGCCACTTGTTACTGGGAAGGACTCAGAAAGGCCATTCTTCAAAAATGGCTGTAGGGTGGAAGTCACATTTGGTGGGATTACACAGGTGCCTACTTACAGTGTTGCAAACTGGAATGATGTGGAAGTACTGTATTGGGAAAAGTTACCAAGCATGTGAGGTATGAGTTTAGAAATAGTCAGGAGACAAGGCTGCAAATTAAGAAGAAAAAAAGGAAGAAAGGGTAGTTAAGGCGTGCATGGAGATAACGAAGGTTGCATGGAATTGAGTATATTTGGGGAGTAAGTCTTCAAAAAGGTTGTGTGAAGCAAGAGTCAGGAGAGCACACTGATAGAAGGGTCTAAAGAATAGTGATGGAGCTGACTTTTGATATTGGAAAGAATTGCAAATAGACATATTCCAGTAATGAATGTGTGTGAACTCGTAGGTTTGATTTTCATTTGAACAAAGAGTTTGGATTTATTCTTACTTAGCTTAACCAGTCAGAACTAATATGAAATGAAATGTAAGAGGCTCTTTTCAGGGGGAGAAATATCTACAACTATGAAACAATGTATAATGTCCAGTAACTGGCAACTTGCCCCTTTCCTGTACCATGCTAACTCTTTTTTCTCAGAGGCTGAGCTTCATTGTTCTTTGTACCTTGTTGAATTCCTTAGTTATTACACACTGAAATCTAGTATGTTTAACCATGTCTGTGTAGCCTATTTCTAACAATTCTTTAATACATCACGTTTATAAACAACTCTTTCTGCCATTTGACCCTCTTCAACTTAAGTGCCTGTTTTTTTTCTTCTTTCCTTTTGTTTACATTTGTTTACCCAGAAAACCCAAACATGTTTTTAGGCACAAACTGTGTTGGAGGGGATATGAACATCATGTAAGTGACAGTACACTAACATCTAATGGAACCATCCCCGTTAAGACTCCTCTTTTGGTAATCAGTGGAAGGAAGGAGTTTTCTAATGTAACTGTTGTTTGAAGGCTGCCTTAAGTGAAGCTGTATGAGCACTTTATTTGGTTGTTTAAAATTCAAATCCTCTTTACACAGCTGGCTTTCAGGACAGATTACAAAATAGCCTGAAACTTTGAGCTGCTGCTCTGTTTTCAGTTGCTTAGAAGTGGACTGAGACAAGTTGATGTTCTTAACAAGTAGGAATAAAATAAATGTGGCAACTAGGTAGGGCAATTCAGGGAAGAGCCTTAGTTTAAACAGAGAATAATTAAATTGTGAGAAATATCCAGCATATGTGGGTCAGTTGTTCCATAAACAATGAGTGTATTCCATTAAAGTGTTATGCCAGAAAGCTTCGATTTCTTCACCTAACTCTTTCATGATGTGAAGCCAATTTTTGGAATGTTCATTTACTATCTTTGAAAACAAAACTTCAGTGGAGAAATTGCCTGAATTATTTCTGTAGTGGTCTGTTCTAGTGGTTTGTAGCACGCCATGGAGAACAGAGGGAATTCTTCCTGGAATTCCTTGAAGATCTATTTTTTTGGTCATTTGCATATCTATTTTAAAATTAAGTGAAACTTGAAGGTCTTATTATTGTAGTTTAGATTAACAAGCTTTTTGGAGGTGTCCCAAAGGTACAGTGATCACTCAGAGCAATAATCAGAGTGTCCATTCAGACTTCAGGCTTTGATAGAGACTGGGCTGCTTTTCCACAGTGGCACTAACCTTTACAAGTGTGGGTTAAGTCCTCACTGATGTTAGCAAAAGATCACAGTGGTCATAGCATACACCATGTTATTCTCAGCTCACTACCAGACAGAGTATTCACCAGATGTGTATTCTTCTCCAAGCCACAGATCATGTATGGTTTTTTTTTCCCTTTCTGTTCTATGTGCTTTTTTCTTTTATCTTTTTAATGAAAAAGATATTTGTCCCCTAATTCACCTCTTTATATACATGCTTACATACATGAAGCTCTGGGTTAACTTTCCATATTCTGGCAAATGAACTCAGATGTTGCAAAGTTTTCAGTCACTGGCAGTTCTAGCATCTTTTCTGTTGAATTTCTTCAGCATCAGGAAATACCCCAAGATCAGGGGCCTTCTACTCCCATAGGCTGACAGGTATTCTGCTTCAAGGGGAGGCTGAACTCACATTCACCCTCAGACATCTTTCTAATCCCATAGAATGAGGAAACAGAGCAATGTATTTGGTACTGTACTACCACGTTTTTCTGCTTCTTTTTCTACTTATCTTCACTGCTTACTCCTTTTTGGCTTGTGTTTATCATCCCTATAACCCTTGACTTCCCTGTCCCCCATGTTCTTAATGAGGGAGGGCTCTTTCCTCCCTTCCCTTTCCTCTGAGATGGTCTGCAGTAGCACCAATCTCTGTCATGTGAGAAGTGACAGAAATGAAACAACACAGACAAGGTCACATTCCCTTCAGTTTGCATCCTTCCTATGACATACTTGCGCCTCTGACAGTGATGGGTGACTGTCATTCACACTTTTATGAAGCGCAACCAGGGCTGTGTTGACATCCCAGTTCTTTAATAGCACTGAAAAGCAGTCACAAGGTAATTTTGTATGTGCTGCTTGCAACTGCAGCAGCAAAGAAAATTTGCAAAAGAAAATTTGACAGAGCACATGCATTCCACCTGAAGATTAAAGGAGGCATGTGGTATACTTAGAGTTCTTGAAGATGTGCAATCCGTACGCGTCTTTGCTTCCTAACGTCATTCCATTCTGTACTATTGCCTTATAACACTTTGATTATATTGTGAACTGAGAGGAAGGGTAGGCATGGGATGGCACTCCAGGATAGGCACAATCTCTGGATGCAGGATTGGAGCACCCTATCAGGTCCTAATAAGATTAACCTTATCAGCAGTAAAAAAATTTCTCAGTTATGTGTATTTGACAGACTATCATGAATGTGTGAACTGCATGCCCCAGATAATTCCTGTGATTGGCTAGTAGCTTCTTTTCTCTCAAACAATTTTGTCTAGCATAATTAACATTTAAAGGAAAAGATATGTGCATTCTGGAGATATTTCTGCCCTTTTATCTTTGAACATAAAAGTGCAATGAGATAATGTGACATTCATACCCATTCTCATTGTAGGGTTTGTCTTCTTTTGCATCAGCTTTTTCCCTATATCAGTAGTTTTGTTGTGACATGCTTCTGCTGAATTAGCCTTTCAGTCATTAAACAGATTCATAAATAACACGTAGCTATTCAAGGTGAAGATGCTCTAATTAATATTGATTTAATTGCTGGTAGTTTGACTATTAAAAAAACCTCTTTTTTCACATTTTAAAGTAATCTAGACAAAACATTCTTTTAATTTCTTTCAAAATCACTTGGATATAAAGATAGATTAGCAGGTGCAATGAAAAATGTTAGGCATTCTTTAACAGTGTAGTGTTCAAATGCAGATTTTTTATTCAGAGGCAAGAGTGAGGGAGAAGCTGACACAGAGACATCTACTGGTAAGCAGGAGAGTAATATTGAATGCAAGCACTCCTTTAGCCTTTCTAGGAGGCTTCTTGCACTGAACTTATCCTTTGCATCTTGGTCAGTATTTTTCATTTGATTCATAGTGCTTTTATCTCCCTGTGCTATAAGCATAGGACTTCAATCAACAAAAAGTCATATGAAAATTGAACCAGTCTTCACTCCAACACGCCATCTTTGAGTAACCTTTATTGTCTTCCTTCTAAAGCAACAAAAGAAAACCAAACAGATTTTGTTGCAAATGTTTAACATAGGAATACTGGAGTAATTTCAAAACAAAAAGGAAAACAGTCCTAAAGTCAAGGAATCATTCACCAAGTTATCCATATCAACTGAATTCTAATTATACCAAGAAACAGGCTGGAAGCTCCTGAAGTCTTCAGAGTACAGGCATGAAGTAGTTAATTGTGCAAGCACCTTCTTCTCGGTAACTTTATAGATAACACTTCACAGCTAGTACCAGTTCTATGAAAAAAAACAAAAAGATGTTATTCATGAAAAAGGAAATGAATACATTTTCTGAATGTTAATAACTATCTTCGTGGCTATGAAACAGTAATGCTGTTATGGGTTGAGACTTATTTTCTCTGCCTCAGGCTGAAAAGGAAGCTCTTCAGACGAGGTACAGATTTATTTTAAGGGGTGGTACCCTGGATAATCTGAGTCATGTTAAATATGTGGCTGAGTAGAATCCCTCTTGTTATGAAAAAAAATCTGATTTTTCTATTGTTGGACTAATAAAAATTTGGATTTCCCATTTTTACAACAGAGAAAAAATAATTTAAGATGGCAACTGGGACAGTCTGCCTGGGCCCCTTAACATGCCTTGAGTGTCACCAGCAACTTCTGGAAGCCAATTCTGCACCCACCACCACCCCCTGTGCTGTCTTACTAGCTTTTCATCTTACATATCAAAATCCAAATGGAAAATGCAGTGTTGCCCCTAGGATGTTCAGGGAAAGCAGGACAGTCTTTAACATGTCCCACAGTCTTGGTTTATAGATTTACTCCACCCTTTTTGTTCTCTAGCTACTTTAAATCATACTTATCTGAGGCCAAATAAAGACAAAATGCAAATTCAAGCATCACCCATGGTATTCAAAATAGCCAGCATAGCTGGGAATTCTTTATAAAGACAAAGCTGAAGAAACAGAAGAAAATCTATAGTTGATCTACAAATTTTTGTCTAAGAAAAGCCTCTTCTTCCGTCATCTGACTGGCTGGTACCCTTCTGAGCAGTTGGTATGTAGAGTTTCAGGCTGTGCACATGCATTGCCTCTTCTTATGGAATAAGTCCATTGTTCCAGCCAGTTTTGCCTTTGTAGAATACAACCTCTAAAAATACTTAATCTATTTCCCTGAAACTCATTCTATTCCCTCTGTAAGGAGTAGGTAGCCTGACAAATATCCTAAAGGTGTCTTTCACTGAAACATGTGTTTTGTATCAATTTGTGTACTAGAAATGTGCATAGTACAATCATTTGAAAAGAATAATTATATTATTAATTGCCCTTTGTGGAGAGCATGTACAATATTAAGTAACCTTTCAGAAATGAAAATGTCTTTAGGGTGGATGGATTTCCAAGCTCAAATTTTTAAAAAAATCCACGTCCCAGCTTTTTTGTCACAGTGATCACTGCCAACAGTATGATCAAAAACAGCTAGGTTGTACTGTGTATTAAACTTTTTCTGAAGGAAGAGAACTACATGAGAGATCCTATCAGGCTCTGTAGAGCTGTTCAGTGAATTAGCCAATGTAGAAGGTGTTATGAGGCAAGAGAGCTTACTTTGTCTCTAAATTTAGTATATTGAGTCACGTTTATCTGCAACATCTTGATAAAGACAACATTCTTGGACATTGTAAGCATTTTTCCAAGCAAAATAAATGAATAGAAAGAAGAAAAAATGGACAAATTTCTTTAGTGCCTTCCTCAAAACCAGTGGAGCACCTCAACACCTATGGCCAGAGTCACTATGTGTGTTGCAACTGGTCTGTACAATGCAAAATAACCGTGAATTTGATTAATGAAGACTCACATATCAAATACAAAACATGCAGTTGGTCTACCTGTCTGATCTTCTGCAGATATCACTCATGTTTATCACTGTGATTTACTAATCAGGTGCATCTGACGTGTAGATCATCAATCAAGAAGAAAAATGTCTCAGAGTGCTGGAGCTAAAAGCATGCCATGCTTGGACATCTGCCCCAGGAGAAGGTACTCAACACTCCTAGAGGTCTTCTGCATATGACAGAATGCTTCTGTATGGAAGACAAAGGTAGATATTTTTTCGTGTCTCAAAAATAAACCAGTTCCTAGGTTAAAGTTACACTGTTTATTTCAGTATCTGGAACAGATAGACCAGGGACTCCTGCCAAGATCTGCTGGTCTCATTGAAAATCAGGCTGGTTTCAGTGGAGTTTAAATCAAGCCTGTGTTCTTATAAACCAAGTATCTCAGAAGCATACTCTGTTGGAGTATGCTCGAGGAGTTAATTTTCCAGATATTTTATCTTGTAACAGGGCTTAGAAAGAAAAAAAAACTGTCCTCTGGTGAATCAATCCTAAAGCTGTTTTAAATTACATTTCACAGAGTTTAATAATTTAACCTCTCGTTAACACTTAAATAATAATCAGTGATGCAATCTTTTTATGAGTGTATTTTTCATAACTCTTAAAAACCATAATTGTTTCCTTTTAAGATAACCATATATATAGCACATATTTCCTTAACACAAAAATTCAGAGTCAGAATTTCTCAACTGCATTTCCTATCAATGTCGTAGTTAAATTCCAGGAAATTGCTAATAAAAGCATAAAACGAACCATACCAACCCCAAATCATGGGTCTTATTAACCAAAATCATAACACCTGAACACCCACACAAACACCTCAACCCCACAGCAAATTTAGTTTCATGCCAACATACTATCACCTACAATCCACATCTCCACATCCTATAGAAGAGAGAAACCCTACGCACTGTAAAATCCCTAGAGCCTGAAACACTACTTAAACATATGTGCACAGAGGCTGATGTTTATACTTTACCTGCTGGATTCAGAGAAAATTAAGGTCTCTGAGGAAACATTTTGAAAATGATAGTAATTATTGTGCCATACGAACACTGCAGACAACTTTTTCCCTATTTTTTGGAAGAGTTACGTTAAGTCTCAAAGCTAAATTCTGTTGCCAAAGTTTGAAAGCTGTTTTAACTCTTTTTGTTTTGCAAACTCGGTACACAAATGCCCCTGTTCTCTCTCTCATGTGTTACCAATTTACTTATTATATTTTCATCTTCTTATCTTTATCTATTTATCTTTTTTTTCCATGTTATTTTTCAAGAAAGAGTAACTCGCAACTTTAGCTAAATGACCAATTTTCTGATACAATTCAGAGATGGTTTGGCTTTGGCCCAGAACCCTGTAAACAGGGATGAATTGTTCAAAAATTGCCGTGTTACCATGTCTGGGACAGAAAGCAGCAGTGAATGCTTATGATGAGTGTGTAAGAATGGCCTGTACAGATTGATCTTCCCTCCAGCCTACTCTAGCATTCAGAAGCTAGTGGATAAGGACTTCTCTGTATCAATGAAAAAAACCTGCTATTAATTTATCTGATCTATCTTGTCATATCTTAATTGACACAGGATCCTGACCTTCAAAGAAAAAGTAGATAAGTTCTTGCTCCTTCACCTTCCCAGGGACTGAGTTGGGGCTGACCAGCCTGTAGCTCTCCAGATCCTTCTTCTTGACCTCTTTCTTGTATTTTGAAAACAGAAGTGACAGCTTTCGAGAAACAGCTTTCGAGAAACAGTTTTCAAGAAACAGTTTTTCTCTTCTGTTTGTCAAGAACCTCCCTAGATCACCAGGACTTTTTAAAAAAAATTGGGATTGTCCTTACAATGACATTGACCAGCTGAGAAACTCATTAAGCTAGAGAGGGCCTCACCTGCCAGTGAGATCTGCAGACAAGAAGCTGATGAAGGTGGTTTATAAGCAGTGTTTTGGAAGGTTGGAAAGCATGTGTAATTCTGGGTACAATTCAAAAGCATGGCTCATACCAGTCCTTCAGAAAGTCCCCAGGGAACCATGGTTCAGCTACCATAAACACTACTTCCATCTTCCTAGTTCTAGCTTACCTCAATTTTTACAACAGATCACAAAGAAAGTCTGCAAACCAAATGGGAAGCTTTTCAGTGTAGAAAGGTGTAACTGGAAATCAGGATACCCAAGCATAGTCAGCCAACAATTTCCTTCCTAGTTGGAGACTTTCCAGAGGTTGCTGCTGTTTAGCTCACATAAAATACCCAGTCACGTGAGTAATAGAACTGAATTCTGACAGAACTGAATCTGGCTTATTTTGTAGTGGTATGGACAAGGAGTATTTAGAGTGCTTCACCTAAATATTGGAGTCATGGGAGAATGACTTCTCAAGGCAGTGCTGATCTTCCACCAATGAACTATGTGACTAACCAGTTCTTAGCCCTCATCTCTCAGGATACAGCGTAATAAATGCTTCACAAGCTTTTGCACAATATTGTTAAATATAGAGTGACTGGAAACGTTGCCCCTACTCTACCACCACCAAGAAACAAACCAACGAACACAAAAAAACACTGAAAGGAGGTAGAAGGTGCTGAAATCAGAGCCTGGAGCTTCTTCAGTGGAGGTAGAAAACTTTTACTACTTTTCAGTGTTATTCCAATGAGTGGTTTTGTCACACGTCGTCACAAATTACAGCTGTGGTGTGGGGATCATCTCTGAAGGAATCTGTGATCTCTGAGCAAAATGTGCCCTTCCCATGCTGATGTGTAGCACAGTGCAAACTGTGGCCTTACTGAGCAATCACATGATCTTAATACTTTGACCTTTTCTTCCCCCCCTGCACCTTCAACAGCTGCTGACTCTGTTGTGCTTCCATATTCATTTTAGCACTTATGATGTGAGGCTCTGGTCTTGCTCACAGATGTGCATGAGGGGGTCATCTTAAACTCTAAGAAAGAATTTCTGCTGAGGAAACAAACTCGTTCGAATGTTCAATCTCTGCTTACGTAGATGTGTTCTGGAGCAAGACTTAATAACAGATGTTTTTAAAAGTCACTGGAGGCTGGTCTTCTCCATTATATTTAGTGGCTTCAAGCTTCATTTTAAAAGAGTGTTAAAGCATGAATTTGGCAAAAAAGAAATTCAGATGAAAGGGAATTGCCTTTTAAGATTTCTCAGCTTGCAAACCAACCTGATCCAGTTCAAGGCTGTATATTGAAATAGATATTTTATGGCCTTATTTTCTTCTCAGTAGTTTCTATCTCCCTGTTTTTGACTTCCTTCTTCTCCATGTAGAAGGAAGACAAAAACAAGGAGTCTGTCCTGTGGCCACACAGCCGTCCAAGACTGGACATCATGAGCCTCTTTGTGAGCTGAATTTTGTTGTTAGCACCAGATAATGCTGGACCTGGTTTTGATTAAGCACTGGAAAAACAGCCCAGCAGCTGTGTAAGACCCTACAGCCCTGAACAGAAGCTCACACACCATACCTGGGTTTCTCAGTTTCTCAATTCTCCTGCAGACTGAAGAGCTACTGTGTTATTTCAGCACAGTCCATGTAGTTGACTTTTATTTATACAGCATCATTTCCATTATTGTTATCATTTTAATTGTCTGTTAATTTTTCTGTATGCTGTATGGGACAAGATTGATTTATTCATATTAATATAAGAGCAAACCATGACCCATTTTATTTGCAACATGGTTAACTGTGGTATTCATGGCAGCTCCTCTGAATATTTTTGATGAGGTCTTTAAGTACATATAATACTGAAAACACATTCCCATTCAGCTGGTCTCATGTAAGCTGTTAAACCCAGCAGGGAAAATAACTTCTAGAAAAAATTCCATAAACATTAAGCATATTTGTGCCATAGCATTAAGCTTGGTCAATTTGAACCTTACTATGTTGTGGTATGAGAGGCATCTTGTTTGCTTTTATTTACCTTCTCAGTAGTAAATGCATTTTGGTTAACCACAATGGCAAACTTAGGCAGGACATTTGTGTCAACAGATCCTTTGTCTCAACAAAGTAACATTCTTAGTTTCTAGGGCAGCAGACTGGATCCTGTGTAATAAGGTGTTTATAAGTCTTGTTGTAAATCTGAAACCATAAACATGTCTACCTTTCTATTAAACCTGCTGCTGTGTTTGAGGCACACTAATTTCTCTTTTAAATTCAGTGGTAGCAAGCATGTTGGTTTTCCAGTTTTGATTGCTGTTGATTGAACAGTTGCAAACACCTCCAGCCAAGCTTCTGACCTAAGTCAAGCTCCCTGGTGATTTCATTAACAGCACTTAAAATTTAGTAGTTGATGGCACCTGATGGTAGGCAGCAAAAGGGTTTGCACATCCCTTGTTTTGTTGCAGATGTGTTTGGGAACAGTAGTAAGAAACTGGACCTTTCTACAGCTGACCTCCATTTAGTCATTTTTTGATAATAAACTTGACAAAGATTCAGGCCCAGTGAAGTTTTAATTGGGACATGTGTTTGCTTCTGGTAATACAGGCTTTCAAATACACCTCGAACACTGCTAAGAACAAAGTGATTTCTGGAAAATTCCTTGCATTCTTCAGCTGCTGCAGGGTACTTTCCTCCTAGTGAGGACAACAGAGTTATTCCCCTGAGGAAAGCTTATATACATTGGCTAAGTCAGCAGGCCGCGTGCCCTTGGTGTGTTCTTTTCCTGTTGAATATATTAAGAGTTGTATGCTGAATTATTTCTTCTGAATGTTTCAAATAGCTATGTCTCATTTATTGTGCTGTTATGAACAGTATGAGATAATGCTTTTTGCGGCAGGTGTGCATGTCAGTTTTGTGTTCTTGAGGCTGGAGGAATCTGCTCAGTGTTTAAGATCAAGGTCTAATATTGAAATGAATGTCATATATACACCTTCATGTACAAAGTTTACTGTAACTTAGTTTAATAAAATAAGAAACAGGAAGGAAGCTTAATAATGCTTTTCTTCATCTATTATTTCTATCCTCATCTCATTGTAAACCGCAAGGACAAAAATTCATGCGTTTCATTAAACGCACCACCATGTGACATAGTAAACAGAATTTTGTTATTTCAACACGTGTAAATGAAGGCGGAAACTGATCCAAGTTCCTTAATCTCAATGGACAGCTGCAACTGCAAAATCAAAAATCAGTGTGTCCTGGAGAGGCCTCAAATTTTCTTGAGTATTTTTCTAAAACTAAATCAAGGAACAACTGAACTTCAGTAATACATTCCACAGTTAAGTGCTTCTATGGTGCTTGGAAAAAATGTCTATTCTCCCAATCTCCTGGATACTTTTCTAGTTCCTGTATAATGAGTTTGCACCCTATTTCTCATGCATTAGGTTTCACAGTTTCCTTAGACAGGCTGAATATGGTTATCTGGCAATTTTAAGCTCTCACTTTCACACACGACATCTTCCTGAAAACAATGGCTGAAAACTGGAAAAAGTAGACTGGGAGAAATTGTGTTTGGAAATAAAAAGGGCAAAGCATTAACAGAAGAATCCTAGCTGAATGTCTCATCTTCTTACATCCTGAACTACACTCTTTTAAAAGGTATACTCAAGAGGCTTAATATATGTATATCATACATGCAATGCATATGTGTATGCATAGGCATATGCATACTTGTATACTCTGTGTATATCACACCTGCCATTCTTTGAAATGTTCCTGAATTTCTGTTGAACTCTTTGTGGAGATCTATTACAAAGTGTTAGTGCAGCTTGCTAGATTTCACCAAGAAAAATTCTCCAGCAAAGTGCAGAAAAGGAGCATATTCTTTGTGAAGTGTGCTTCTGGCTCTTTTGCCAGAATTGCAGGAACTGCAGCTTTTTTTGGAAGGTATGGGAAAGGTCTCCTGATTGCAGGACTCACGTGAGTTTTAGGACTTTGTCCTTGAGTTTAAAGCAGACTCACAATAAGGCTCTGTGCTGTCACACCAGTTCTATGCTCTCATCTTCTAGATCACGAACCTGGGTGCTTTGGCTAAACCAAAATCCTTTGGGAGCAGATAGAGCTTCTCTGTCATCAACTTCTTTAAAACTGTTCCAAAAGATGACATTTGTGCATTAAGGATCTGTTTCAATCATGTCTCTGCTGTTCCTGCAGAATCAATAAGGTCAGGAAACTCTTATCTGGATGGTCCTTCCTGCCTGTGTATAAGTGAAGGACAGAGAAAGAGTGCTCATCTACCACAGCACCGGCAGATTGGATTGCAAGATCTGCTCTGCTTTCATACTTGGGGAGGCAGCATTTCAAAGATGAGAAGTAGACTGTGGATATTAAAGTGCAAGCACCAATAGTCATTGAAATTAAATAAAAACAGGATAAAGGAGGTTTTGCAGATGAAACTATTAACTTTTCACCCTCTTCAGAGATCTTTGCACTTTCCTTCACTCCCAGATCATTCTACCTCTCCCATAAATCCCAAATCCTAAAAGTACCAAGGTGCAGAGTACTCTTCCTTCAGGGTAAGTGAATTCATGAGCCTCAGGGCTCATTAGGTGACAAAGTGTGACAAGTGGGATGGCTTGGACCAGAAGTTATGGGACTCTAGTAAAATGGTGCATGGGAATGAAAGGAAAGTAAATGCATGAAGAGAGACTGGATGGCAAAAATAATTGTAATGACCTAGGAAATAAGTGTAACAAGAGAAAAGAGACACACTGAAGCCTGAAGTTGGTTGAAAACAACAGAGTAAGAGAATAAAACGCAGCAAAAACAAAAGAGACAGATTAATTCACAAAATTCTGACTGAATAAATTCTGACTCTTAAATTAACTTTTCAAACATGATAGAGAACTGAATGGATATTTGAGCTGGTATTTCACCTAAGGGAGCAAAATGCCAGGAGCAATCCTGGCTCATGTGTTTGTCTGTCAATTCTTCCTCAGATAGCTGCTAGAACAAGAGCTATTTCACATGAAAATATATTTTTGTGCTGATCTAAACAAATTGAAAACATTTTCATTTGTTTTTCATAAGCAACACAGATGTCGTTTGGCAACTTCCATACAAAGCACCATAGATAAAAACCGTAACAACACAGCGGAAATGGATGAAGTCTATTTTTTTAGCAGAACCAAAGATCTCAAAAGTTTTGTACACTCTTTGCCAGGGAATGAGAGGAGATTAAATGAGTTTGGGGTCTCTATGTTTGTGTAGTTTCATCCTTCTCACATGGAAACAAAAGAAAAAAACTTTGGAGATTTCTTTCTCATGCTGGAAAATCCAGTAGGCAGTTAAGTACATTCTTCTAAATCCACAGAATAGTTTAAGTTTGTTCAGTTGTACCGCATATGTACTTTCCACAGACATAAACCAGTAGTGGAAAGGCTAATTTCAGAGTTTGCAATGATGTGTAGCCCACATGCAAATTGCAGCACAGATAAACTTCCAATTTTTGATAGCTAAATGCAGTAGTTCTTATACCAAACATTTTATTTCCACAAGGTTTTGAAGAGTTTACATACACAAATCATGCCATTTGTTCATCTAGAGTATAAATTGCATGTCATTCACCACAAATTACTTTTGGAGCGAAAGTGCCTCTATTGCCTTCCTTTCTGCTCTCTGGCCTACACACATGTACTCTCAATAAACCTACAGGCAGATCATGTGGCAGTGAAACTAAAGACTGCATTCAAATATTACATGGTTGAGGGCCAGCTCTTTCTCAAGCACTATCACTCAGGACTATTTCATTTCATTAGTCTTAACTACATCCTCTTAATATCTCACTAAATAATTCACATGATTTTTGAGCCTCTTTGGCATTTTAGCCTTTGAATACTGTACTAACAGACAATCAATGTCTCCCTTTAGATATCTCATAGCCAAGCTATGTATATATTTAGCTGCTTTATCTTTCCTCATAAATTCAGACATTTAATAATTGGTTTGCTGTTCTCTGAATCCATTCCAGTTTGGCACAATCACCCTTATAGTAAGTTGCTCAAAATTGAATGGATTTTTTTAGGTATGGTCTCACCAGGACCATATGGACAGGGTCATACAACCTCTCTTCCCTATGAAATAATGCCCCCCAGCTTATAATTAAATACCTTCTTGCTACGATATTGCACTGAAAAGTCACATCAAATGTCTTATCTGTGTCTCTTTCAAAATTTTTTTCCATATCTCTCCCTTCCTCTGTTTCTTTCTACATGTTTTTCCTTCTGTCCTCATTTGGCAGTAACTCATCCTCCAGAACTGTTTACGTTGTATGTTTCTACTTATAATGGAAGAATGATGGCTTAAGATACTAGTAAATGATTTGAGAAATCTGTGCTTACTTTCCTGCTCTTTGGAAAAGTAAGCAATATAATCATCATAGAATCACAGAATTATAGAATGGTTTGGGTTGGAAGGGGCATTCCAGGGTGTGGTGAACCAATTCTCTGGGCAACCTGTTTCAGTGTTCTACCACTTTCATAGTAAAAAACCTTTTTCCCTATGTTTAATCTGAATTTACTCTTGTCTAGTTTAAAACTGTTGCCTCATGCTGTTGCTACCTGCCCATGTAAACGGTCCCTCCCCACCTTTCTTCTACGCCAATTTCAGGTACTGAAAGGCTGCTATAAGGTCTCCTCAGACCCTTCTCTTTTCCAGGCTGAACAACCCCAACTCGCTCAGCCTGTCTATGTAGGAGAGGAGCTCCAGCCCTCTGATCATTTCTGTAGCCCTCCTCTGGACATGCTCCATCAGGTCCATGTCCTTCTCGTGTTGAAGGTTCCAGAGCTGGACGCAGTAGTCCAGGTGAGGTCTCACCAGGACAGAGTAGAGGGGCAGAATCACCTCTCCTGATCTGCTGTAAGCATAAGTGCATTTCTCCATTGCAAAACACCCATATGTCCTGATCTTTGGGCCGTTCAAATGCCATAAAGTCTTTTTTATGTTGTCATGTTTTCAATTTCAGTAAATATTTGAATAGTATTTTCTGTTCTTTGTAGTGTTTACTCTCACCAATTTATCTGGGCTTTTGTAGAATCTACTCCTAAGTACCTGCCAAATATCTGCATAAGTTTAGCATAACTCTAGACAGGTGGACACATAAAAGACATGTTGACAAGAGAAAGAAATTCCCAAACGTCTATACTGTGTCTGAATGTCTGAAGAACTGTTTCTCCAAATAAACATTTCTGAGAAACACAGACACTAGCAGTCGGTGCTGTTCTTGTGCAAGGCAGTAAAATTACTCACATTGTCTTACAGCTTGCTGGTACTTGGAGCTTTATCTGTTAGCTTTTAAAAAGGCTACAGTGGGTGGGCTGGTTGTTCCTGGCAGCAACTACCAAAGCGTTAATGCTGCCTTCTGAGTATATCGAACTGAAAAATACCCCTGCTATTGATCTAGCAGCTAAACTCATGTCTACATCTATGACCTGATATTTACAGTATATGCACATCTGTGTATAGGGCCGTGAGGCTGACAACTGGCTATCTGTATTTTAAAACCATTTTAAAGAAAAACGTTTTCTGACACTTTGAGGGAGACTCTATTTGGTCAGCCTTTCAAGCCCATCTGCAGGCAGAAGCTCTGGTTATGTAGGTAGCTGCTTCACTTATTTAAATAACGTCTCAAAATGCCACAATGGATGCTTCCAAGACTGATCTTAGAAGAAAAAAAATTGCAAAACTTATAATAAAACCGTGAAAAGATGTAATATTGATCTTGAATAAGTATTTTCTTTCCCAGTAATAAATGTTAATCCTTCCCAGTGTGAGTTTTGCCACTACCTGAAATGGAACCTGCAGGCTCACATTGATGTTCTCAGGGGAAAGACAGGTTCTGTCCCCTGAGAAAGGGCTGTGCTTTTTTTTTGCCCATTATAGGAACCAGCTTGTTCACTGCTGAAAACTATTAATCCCTTTAAAGTAAATAATTCTTATTCCATAAATGCAAAGGTTTCATCAGCAGCACTCAATGTCAAATACCTCCCTCAATGGTTAGTTGCAGGGTTGTGAGACATTTTTCTTGCTGTCAAGCTAGACAGATCAGCCACAAAGAAGCTGCTTTGTGAGCCCCAAGTGGCATGTTTGAATGTAAAATATCACTGTCTTTGCTTATGTCACCCAACATCAACATCAGTTACTCTTTCTACAGTTGAGCTTAAATGTTTTCTTTATGTTTATGCTAGCAAAACAATGTTTATGTGTGCAACGATTTGCATGCTTCTTCATTTTCCACCTCTCTCAGCTGGCAGGCTCTGGGATGCTGTCAGTAGGTAAAGTAAGAAGTTACCTGGAGCCTAGGATTAAAATATATGGGCATGTCAACAGCTAAGTGTGCTTTGGGTCCCTAATCTAATGAACTGTCAATTCCACCTTTTAAACCAGAAGATGAATCTTGTCACATGAATTTCATGGTGGTTATTTAAAAATACTGGACTTACTACAGGCCTCACTTTCAACAGCCATAAAACAGGCTTGACTAAACTCTTTGGGGTATTGTGATGTTTAATTTCTGCTGGTGTATGTGCTAAAGGAAACCTTGAGGTCTCAGATAATGAGATGAATAAGAATCTGCCACTGTGTTGAAATTCAAGGAAAAAAATCTCCACTATATTCTTAGCAAATTTTATTTTGTCTGTGGGCTTCCACTGAAAATGTCTTTTTAAGCTCTTAACTGGCACAATGAAACAAGATTTTAATTTGCTCAGAAATTAAACTGTCAGCTGTCAAATAAAGAGACTCTTACCTGTCTGAACCAATCCCTGGTTTTGACACATAGCACTGGCTGTTGCTTCATTTGGAAATACTACAAATGCTATATTTTGTAGCTGACAGCCTAATTACTATCTAGTGATTAGGGTTTGGCATAAGAGATCATCTCTTGGATTGCTTTAGCTGTTAATGCTTTGCATGAACATTTCATAACTTCAGATCATAAAATAGCAAGCTAAATTAATTCACAGGCGTGAACGGACCTGAAATGTTTAACCCTGACCACATTCTTCCAGCTGATTATCCATTCCCAGTAACTGTCTTGTTACAGCACATGCACGTACTTTCAAAAAGAAAAGTTGTATCACCAGCATCACTAAAATATAAGTGTCTGTGCACACAATGCATGACAGGTTTTATTTAGGCAGAAATCTCCTTCTCCTCCTCCCCACTGGCCTTAAAAATGCTTTTTCATTTCAAATTGTGTAACTCTTTTGGCAGTTACAGATGCACCAGGAGCCTGGCTTTGGCTGGGATGGGTTTTCTTTGTATCGGTTACAGGGGGCCCTGCCAATGTCTCAGCTCTGCTGGCTGTGGAGGACTGTTGTTCTCCGAGTGCAGCAGCACCTCTCTTGGCTGCTTGTTGCCCATCACTTCAGCCTTACTCATGGCCTCAGATGTACAGGTGTGCTGCTTTAGCTGCTCCTACATCTCAGCACTGCTGGTACACGCAGAACCAGATGGAGACACTTATTGAGGTGGGGGGAAGCCGGTGAGGGACAGAATGGCTGCCTCAAAACAAGAGGAGCCAGATTTACAGATGTCTCAGAGAATGTGTGCTGGGAGAAGCAGAGGCCATAAAGCGTTCAGAGCTGAAAGGAAAGCCAAAGGGGACCCAGTATAGAGAAGTATAAATGTCATGGGATCATCAAGGTTAGAGAATGGGTCCTGTAATGTTTGGCATGGGGTGAGTGGTTTTGTCACTAGGAAAAATGATTTTCTGTCAGCCCTTTTAGGACTGTGGTGTTCTGGAGAAAACCTGTGTTAAAAAATCACTTTGCAGCTCAATTGTCAAACCTGAACACTTGCCCACAAAATATTTTATCTCTAGGTTATCCCAGCAAACTCAGCAAGCCAGACTTCGTTTGGGACAGCAGCTCAGAAGCACAAGGATTGAAGAGCAGAAGGGACAATCTGGTTGCTCAGAGCTGCTCATGAAGAAAGACCTCATGCAGTTACATCTATAGTAACTGCTGTTCTGCAGTGCAGGAGTCAAAGGAAGGAAGAGGCCAGAAACTTTCACTCCTATCTCCATTATGTCCTGGTAAGCCTAGACTCCACAAGTTGGAAGAGTGGTCAAATGATCGTCTCCTGGATAAGTCCTTTATGACACTATTATAATACCAACAGATCAAAGCAGAACCTATTGGCCCGGGAGATATTATTATCTTACCTAATTAATGAATATCGCAATATTAGTTACGTTGGACACAGCTATTTCATGGGTGCGCAACAGTTACCCATGTCAACCATGAAAAATTGATACTCCTTACCCATATAGGCACCACCAGATGGACAATAACAGGCCCGGAGTCAGGCCATTAGTTTTGTACTAGGCTGATGTGTGCAAAAACATTTCTTTTTCAAACTGCCATTATTGGGCTTTCAAAAAAATGGGCAGCTTCTAACCAAAGACTCTGTTCCCTGCGCATTTTTTTCCGTAAGAACTCAAGTTCAGGGAAATGATTCTGCTTTCCTGCAGAATTATGAAGGATCCATTTGGCCTTCTTGTTGCAGAAATTGGTCACCTTTTCACACTGCTGTAAGGACCTGCCAGTCTGAGCATCCAAAGCACACAACAGAAGAGAACTGAGCAAGTAGGCAGTGTTTTTACTTCTCTGTTCTGTTTTTGCCTTTCTAAAATATTGTAAAAAAGAAGCACCCAAATATCAGAACCTGAACCTTTACCCTAGTTTTTTTAGGCTGAACCATTTTGACATCTGTCTTTAGGGAGTGTGTATGTGTGGTGTAAAAATGATTCAGGCTGCCAACACATCAAAAAGCAAACAGAGCAATAAAGGTTGGGTTATTTTTGTTTCTTTTGTTCAACATGCTTCATAAAGAGAGAGCTAGTTGGCTAATGAAATTATATATAAACCTGTTATGTGAACCCCTACATAAATATAAAATCCAAGTTCTGTTTGCAGAGCAGCTGGTAGGAAATTACATTATTGCATCATGATTATTTGGACAACTTTCCACTCTTTCAGAGAATGCGAATAAATCATTAAAGAGTTGTGGATTCTAGCACAAATTATTAATGATATCAGAAAACTGATCTCTCTTCTTCACAAATTTGTCTTTAAGTTAGGGAACAAGAATACACTGTGCAAAATATTGCTTGTCCTGTATGTTCTGTAATCTACCAGCAGTAATTGGGCCACCGGTCAGAAACAAGTCTGCCCAGGATTCAAAGAGTGCTGACAACTGGAGAGGAGCTATGTAGGTAGAGAGGTTTTCAGATGCTGAACAGATATGGAAAAGGAACTGCTTACTCCCCTATCAGAGGTAAGGAAAGAGTTGTAACCTTTTCCCCAAGCTACGGTAGTGGCTACAGTGTTGAAACTATGCACTGGCCCTCTTTACAGGTTAAATTTTCTTCCTGTTTGCAAGACGAGATTCAGGCAACAAAACAGAAAGCTAGGAAAACCATAAACTGTCAAAGTTTCACAAAGGTACTCTAAAAAATGTTTAGCAAAGCCCTTTGCAATGACGTGAAAAATAATGGGCACATTCAAAGGAAATTAGGATCTGTTTGTGAGATGTTTGTAATTTTTTTAACAAAAGCAGCAGTGAAACTAATGGTAACTAATATAGAACACAGGTATACTTCTCTCCTACAGCTTCTTCCCCCAGTTTCCACATCAAGGAGTATTCCACCCATCAATATCAGTGTTGGTTTTTATAGCAACGAGTATTATACAAACACAACTATTTGTGTTTTAGCCATGACTCAATCAAGAGATTGAGTCTCTTGATTGAGTGAAGATATAGTCCCCTTCACATATCACAGCTTCTCCCACTCAATTTACCTTTTGGGAAGGGTGCAGGAGATTAACATCCACCTTAAAAGTAAATAAAATATAATTGTTTTTAAACAGCTCATTCCACCTAAGTGTCTTCAGTTTAGCAACTGAATGCCAGTGCGTTTCAATGTTTACCCCTACAGCTAGATGAGGTGGAAGCTAGAGGAGCAGAAACTTTGGAAAGTTTGATGGGAGTTTTTTTGGCCTCTGTTATTTAGAGCTGCAAGGACCAGTAACAGAAAAAACAATCGATGTTTGAAATCTCATTTGAACACATTCCTGGGACACAGGCTATGAAAAGATGGGTCAGTGGTTTTCAAATAAACCAACTGATGCAAATATTAAGTAAGAGTCTTGTGCCTTATTGAAGCAGTTTCATGGGAGACTACTTAATCTAAGTACTTGGGAGCTGCTCAGAACTAACCAGTACCTCTTCCTTTTAAATCTGGATATTCTTTTTCTCTGTATGTGTAGGTACCATGAAGATGGGAAGACCATGAATAGCCTGGATCCAGCAGGTAGATACAGTCATTAAAAGTAGTCCTCTTGTTTGTCCTTCAGGATTAAGTGATAGAAAGGGAAAAGCCCTGAACCTCAGGCTGCTGATACAGCTTTTATTAGCCAAAGAGCATAAATTCATTCAGTGATCCTTAAAAAATGAATCAGTCTCCCTCTGTTTCCTAGAGGACAAAAACATACTTCACCGTGAAACACAGACTGCTAATAGCACTAATTGTCAAGTCTATTGGCAACTTGTTAAAATGTCAGGAATTAAACATCCTGGGCTTGGTTCTAAGCTTGGTAACACCAGTGTAAATTGCATTAAAGCATAACTCTGTGCTTACAACAGATATGAAAATTGGTACATTTGATTGAAACAGCTATCATGTATATTGGTTTCTTATTATTGTAGCTTTTAATCACAAAAATGCCTGGACCACACTGATTTGAAGAAACTTGTCTCTTGCTGTAGATGTTATGTAGGCAAATATTGTGGTTTAAGTGCTAAAATGCACATAGTTGAAAAATAATTATCCATAGTGTTAGCCAAGAAAAACTTGGCAAGCGCTCTAATGCCATAGAGCTGGAAAGTTATAAAGCACTTTTATTTTCTTAAATAAGTAGGATTAGATAAAATATGTCAGTCAAAGACACCCTTTCAATTAGCATTAGGTAAAATTATCTCTTTTTTCCTTAAAAAGAGAATATTTTCTCTAAATTTTAGACTTAATTAAACAATGAGTTTATATTTCTTTATTTCTTCCGTGACTTTTCCCTCAAGGAAGCATATTTTCAGGAATAGTAACTAAGACAGCACACTTGGAGCAAATGCTGCAAACTATTGAAGGAAAACAGATTCCTGTGTATGCTAAATCAAGAACTGGACTTTAAGTGTTATTTTCTAAGTCTGTTTACACAGAAACAAATGCACCAGGCTTAATAGTTTTTTATAGATAGGAATATGATATAAGTATTTGAACACTCAAATATTAATACTGAATACTTCCTATACCACTATTACTGAAAAAATCCCTCAGGTTCAAAAAATTATCAGATTAGAATAATTTCACAATTTTGGCAGTATTTTGAATGTATACCATTCCTGGAAATAGCAGTCTGTTAACAACAATCTGTAAAATACAAAATAAAATATATTAATTCAGCTACCAAGTCGTTCACTGCCATTGTCTCTCCTTAATTTTAAAATAAAATTCAGACATTTTACTACAAGTATTATAAGACCACTTGTTTTGAAATGCAGTAGTAATTTCTTCAGATACAAAGTGTAAAATTATAGGCTTTTCACATGAAAAACATTCAGTATTTACCTTTCTGTCCTGATAGCATCGATAAAATGATTCAGAGATTTCCTAATGTCACATGCAAAAGTTTTTTATAGTCTTTTCTTTGCTGTAGATTAATGAAGTTTGTTCTTCATTGCACTGTAAGAAAGATAATGTTAATTCCTAGGCAACCCTAGCTAAAGTAAATATGTTTTGTACTTTGTGGGAGAAAGGGGTTACTTAATCAGTATCAAATGCAAAGTGTCTCAAGTTTGTTATCAGCGTACGGTAAATGTTTGCCTTAAGATGAACTCAGTATCAGCAACCTTACAAATGAGGAAATAAAAACCAGGCACTGATAAAAATGTGCTGAAAGTGTTCCTTTTGTCAAATGCAGTTAAAGTACACTGTTCTTAGTGCTCTGTTGCACCCTGGGACTAGACAGGATTGCTCCTTTTGCAGTCCATTCCATTTTAACTTCCCAGGACTCTGTGGAGGCCTGGGAAGACTCAAGAGTACTGGTGACAGACACTGGAGATCTGTTATCTGTAAATGAAGTGCTTTAGGGCCATTACAACCTGAATTTGTGCATCCAGGTCTTTTGGTTAAGCCCAGAAGAGTTTCAGATGGTGTTTTGGCAGCACAAATCTCCACATATTGCCTCCTCCATGTGATCCAACGCTGGCTTAGATAGTGCACCTGTAGTATTGAGAGGGAATTTCCCCTACCACACCCCACTCATTTGCTTTCAAGCTTGACCTATCTTGTTCTGCTGGGATTGCCAACAAAGGCTTAAGTCATTGCAGTGGTATTTTTTGTCTTTATGCAACTGAGAATAAAATTGAAGCTACTAATTCATTCTATACACAGCCTGAAACAACCACTAAACCTTGACATGCTTTGTCCCTTTCCAGTTCAACTCAGTGATCTAAAGCCAAACAAATCTGTTTCTCAATACTAATTCCATCATACCAAAAAAATTGTTTTACTCTCTCTCTCTCTTACTAGGAAATGATTAAGAACACAGTGGAAAAACAAGCAAGTATGCGAATTTTTCTTTCAGGTTAAACTGAAACAGTGCTTTGAAAGAGTTAAACCAAAATGTGACATAAGAACTTGTTCAGCCAACTTCTATAGGTCTTCTATAGGTTTGCTCTGGAAATTTCATGGCTTTCTGCCAGTCAGCTACTGCAGAGGCTGGATAGATCATAAATGCACGTCTGGAACCTAGGCTCCTTTCTTTGGTGCCTTATGCAGGTTATAGACACATACTCTCCCCCCACCCCCCATCCTGCATCTAAACACTGTTTACTGTCCTCTATTTTAATACCGATGGAATATCATTGCCATAAGCCTCCTTCCAATAAAAGTCCAAAAAGGGAAGAAACAAACCCTTAACTACGATTTTCAGTTTTGTGCTGCATTTAGGAGAGCTCACAATGGAAAACTTAAAAATGAAACTTTAAATGTCATTAAAACTAAAACCCCACAACCCAAAGCCTTTGAGATGAAGTGCATTGTGTGATCCTGATCCTGACTGTATACATCAAAACAGTCCTGCTGAGCTCCAGGCTGCTGAGAGGCACCACTATGTAGGGATGGTGCTCATAACTCCCGGCTGCCATCTCTCAAAAGACCATCATGTCCCATATGGATTGACCAGACTGATGTGGTTCTGTCTCGGGAGTTTAGAGCAAAGGCTTTAGGGAGGCATGCCCTTTGGGGCTCTCCTTAGTTATTTAACTTCATATTTACTGGGCATCTTGAACTCCCAGGATGCTTTTTAAGATCATAGGTATAATCAAATTCTTAATGATACAGATGTTTTTTAAAATACTTAGCTTCTTTGGATCCTATTTCCTGATAGAGAAATGTCACCCTCCTGCTCTGGTGCCTATCGGATGACATGACCCTACACCTACATCTGTCATTTGATGTAGTCAGGAAGAACAGGGTCATTCAGAGGATTGCTTTCCTGGGGTAGAGTCTCTAGCTTTGAAAATAAACATCTTCACTTTTTCTTGAAATTTTGTTTTGATAGTGACTTGAATGCACTTTGGCATTTCTTTAGTAACAGGAGATAATTGCACCAGGGCAAGATGGTCTCGGATGGCCCTTCTATTATACTTCTGGAGTTCCTGTTGGGATTGCTTGCTGCCTCTTGCTCTTCTCAGTGATCTACCATTCTGTGAAATATCATGCAGCACAGCAGATGTGAACAATCTACACTCATTGAAGGCCTCAGTTGGAATAATATTTTCTTTTTGCATTTTGTTCCATCTATAAATCTTTTATATGGAAGCTTTAAAAAAAATGAAAGTAAAACTAATGTAACATCTTAATCACATATTTATTTTATTTCAAATTATACATCCTAGTGCTACAATATGAAAGTAAGCAAACTTAAAAAAACACACCAAGCTCAGTGTAGAGTTACAGTACACACACTAAGTTATTTTGTACCATCAAATATCACCTAGAGACTTTGAACAAAACTCTTCCATCTGTATCTATCACATTGTTTGTCAGAATGGCAGCCTTATCATATTACTATTTTTTTAAAGGATAGGTTGCTGGCCTATCACTCAACTCCTATCCTGTAGGCAGCTTTTTTCTGCATTTAGCTCTTTAATCTCTTCAACTATGTGGATTTCCAGGAATTTAAACTCTCACCAGTCTAAGCCTTAATGGATTTCAGAACTTTCCTGCCATTCCAACACATTAAGGAGGAGTATCCAGGGAAAATGCCATGTTTATGTTGCACTGTATTACCTCTTCAAGACTGCAGCATGTTCCCTATACTGCCTTAGTATGATTATATGGTTGTGACCAGACCATCACCTGACTTCCACTTTGTTCTTCGTTTCCTCTCTTTGGAAATTCATTCCATATGAGAATGAGAGGAGCGAAAAAGTCTGAATTTGCTTCGACGTCTGGCTATTCCTGCATCAGGCTAAAAAAGGCAGATGTGTTATGTTTAGTTCTTTTCTTCTTTCTTCTGAATATTCAGGAAGAATCCTCTACGCTAATACTGGAAGGAAATTACAAGTCACAGCTCCCTCCTGATTTTGCTGATAAGCTCTAAAAATAAGAAATGGAACAAAAGAAGAACGTACATTCTTATATAGGTGTCTATAATGCTCTACTGACAATGTGATCTTTATTAACAACTTGCTCCCTGGTTTAACATAACAAGTGTGCAATATGAGGAGGATGTGTTCACAATTTTGGCAGGTAGGTTGGCACTGGTTTTTTGGAACCTGTAGGGGTATAATGAGGTGAAATCTCCAAAGGCTTTATACTAAGGTTGCGTTTCCCTATGGGTTTAAAATGTATTCAAACATCTTAAATAGTTTGAGGGGTGAGCAGCCTTCCCCAAGAGATTTGGCACTTTGGATGCAATCAGAAACCAAAAGTGGAAAGGACTTGTTGATATGGTTCTAAACTTCATAACACAATGCAATTTGGAGGTAATTGTAGGAACGGGGAAGGTTCAAGGATTATAGGAAATACAGGATCCTATCTGCATGTGGCCACCCTGTTCAAACCTCTAGATCACCAAATCCCTTCACCACTTCAGCCAGCTTTGTTAGTTTCCCTAGTGCTGAACACTCAGAAGAGTCAGAGCACCAGACTTTGCTCATCTTATTCTTCTTTAATGTCAACATTTGTTTTTGGTATAAAGACAAATAAAAAGGTTTTTACCTCCAAAGAGCAGACTCTAGAGTTCTGGATTTCCTCCGCAACAGCAGATAATTTTACTCACACTTAAAACATATGTTTTCTTTTATGTATTAGTTTCTCATACAGTAGAAATCTAGAGATATGCACTTAGGTCCTGGCAACAAAAACAGGAGTGCTGCTTTGCAGACAATTTTAAAATAAATTATTATAAATTTATCAATATTCAAGCAGCTCATTCCTATTTTCCTTACTATCAAGTCCCAAATCATTATGCTGAACACTCTTCCTTTTTTGGAAGTGTGGTTGTGGATTTAAACTTTGTGTCTCAAGCCCATTCCAGGAGTTAAATTTAAAGTGCACATCTATTCGTATCGGACTGATTCTGTTCAAATGCTGAGGCAGGTCAGAGGAAACTGTACTGAAGTCAATGGAACTGAACTTCACCTTGTAACTTCCGTCTCTATTGGTTGAAATTCACTTACTTCAGTGGAGTTGATTTTGATTCACACTGGTTGAAGGAGTTAGACATTCTGTTTAAGTAATTATTTTTCTTTTGATTTTAGTAAAACTCCCAATGCAGCAATTTAGAAACAAGATGTGACTTTTCTTCTAAAAGTGCTGGTTAAGGTTCTTTAAAATAAACACAGGAAAAGTTTTTGTATTGTCTCTCTATAGAAATGCCTGCTGTTAGCTAAGAGAGAGGAGAAGTATTCTGCAGCATTAAATTGTATTTTACAGTTCAATCATCTGGAAGATTTCCATATGTTATATTTATATTCACTTCCTATTTAATGCAATACAGATTTTTTACATGCATCAACCTTGAAGGAAAATAACATATGGAGAAGCCTACGTAGTTATTTTGTTTAATGAAATGGTATGCTTTTGTTTTACAGAAGAATTTTAATGGGGAGAGTGCAAGACCCTGAAACAAGACAGTGTTTCTTTAAATCAACTTTTTTTCCATTTTCATTGCCTAGCTTAAGCTGTGAAACAGTCCTAGAAAACATGAAGGTTTCATGTATTCCATCCATGTCAATAGTTTATCAAATTCAGTAATCACAATAAATGAACATAAAGTTATAGAATCATTTTGGTTGAAAAAGACCTTTGAGATCAAGTCCAGCTGTTAACCCAGCACTGCCAAGTCCACTGCTAAACCCTGTCCCTAAGCACCACGTCTACACGTCTTTTAAATGCCTTCAGGGATGGTGTTTCCACCGCTTCCCTGGGCAGCCTTTTCCAATGCTTGACAACCCTTTCAGTGAACAGATATTTCATAATATCCAAACTCCATTGGCACTACTTCAGCCTGTTTCCTGTTGTCTTATTGCTTGTTACTTGGAAGAAGAGAACAACCCCCACCTCACTACAACCTCATTTCAGGCAGTTGTATGGAGTGTTAAGGTCTCTCCTGAGCATCATTTTCTCCAGGCTAAACAACCCCAGTTCCCTCAGCTGCTCCCTATAAGTCTTGTTCTCTAGGTTCTTTACCAGCTTCATTGCCCTCTGGACCTGCTCCAGCACCTCAGTATCCTTCTTGTAGTGAGGGGCTCAAAATTAAGTGCAGTATTCAAGATAAGGCCTCACCAATGCCAAGTACAGTTGTACTTTAATACTTGATACTTGATATCTTGGTATACAAATACTTGACACTGAAGCTTGAAAGCCTCAAAGTGCTCTTTTATGGTCCCTGTGCTGGTCTTAAAAATTCAAGTTACTGAAATTCCACTCTGAATTGCTTCCTGATAATCACCTGCTGCTGTTGTAACTCAGACTAATGTACAAATTCTGTGTTTCTGAGCATGGTCCTGTCACCTTTATGATTAAAATGTGCATTAGCACATGTTTCTATTGAAGAAAGGAGGATTATTTTAAGGACTGTAGGAGGTAACAAGATAAAGGATGAATCTGTGAACTTCTAAAATGAAATTTGAAGTCATAGGATGCCTCTAGTTAGAACTGTAAAATTCCACTGGACTATATAACTGAAGATTTAGCCTGAAGAATTTCATGTAGTTTATGTCGAGGCACCTTGAAGTGATGGTGCTATTGTGGAACAACATATTGTGGAACATCTATCTGCAAGCAAAACATGCTGAAGTGCTCAAAGGTGTGAGTGACTAGTAATGCAAGACTGTGATCCCACCAGACTTTGGGGAACGGTACCTCCAGGTAGACTTGCTGTGTATTGTTAGATTTGCCATCCTGAACAAAGGGCAAACTAGTGGAGACAAAAATAAGCTTCAAACACACTGTTGTACTTTATGTAACAAAGCAAAACCACTTGAACTTCACTTACTCTCCCTTAAAGAACAATGAAAATGTTTTTATGTTTTTGACTGTTTGGTTAGTATTGAAAACAACCATCCAATGTTGAATTGCTGGGTCTCCAGTACTATTAATACATGTAACCTGTGGCTCAGAGGCAAGCTTCATGGCTCCTGTCCCCATAAACCTCAGGACTTTTCCAGGATAGACATCTATACAGACTTAGGAGAGGACAGCTGGGGTCTGGAAGCAGCCAGACAGTGTGTCCCTGACACTGTACATGCTGCACACCTTCCAAGGATTAGCAAGACCCAAGCTGATCAATATACCTGGATTTTGCACTGTGTTAAGCTGCATTGAGTGGGTTTATTGTCTGGGGTTCCTCATGTATAGTATTTCCCAAAACCTCGTTTCATTGAGTGGTATAAATACAGCCTCTGTGAAGTGTTAGTCTTTTTGTGTGTTCGGGCATGCAGGTGGAGGTATTTATCTTTTTCTTTTTTGAGAGATCTTCCCAAATACTTCACTTTGAAGTTTTGTTTCAAGCAAAAATCTTCTTATATATCATTGGCTTGATTGCAGTTTTGCACTAAAATGTGGGTTTGAGCTAAGTCAGTAAGGCACTGACTGTAAATCTGTCCAAGCTGACTGGAAACTTTTGGAAGAAGAGTTCATGACCTGAATAAACTGGGCCTCAGCCTAGAGTTTGCCACAAAGTCCGAGGTAATTTGCTACTGAATTTTTCTTGTGACACTTAAAATTCCATATACATCTCCTTAACAACCAACTCATCACTATTTATTGTTTGTATGGCCGTACCAGCAAGACGGGTCACACTGAAGCACAGGCATAAACTTTAGAAGTTAGGCTTTATCTAGACACTGCTGTCTGCTACCTATAGCAATATCACTGTAGATTATGAGCATTCTCTTGGTGCTGCCTGCTACCGTTGATACAATGTGGTCTTTACTCCCTTCCCTATATTCTACAGACAAGCAGCTAATCAGTCTGACCATTTGCTGAGTGAGTTGACAACTGCAAGAACCAGATGTTAAATTCTAGAATTTATTTTTCCAGCAGAGTCATTTAGGTCTCTGATTTGTTTCCTAGCTAGCTCTTCTTAAGTCTTTTATCTGCCTTCTTGGCTGATTTCCATCAAAACAATATAGCATTTTTAAGTCTTGGTTTCCCCATAATCATCATCTCCAACTGCAATTCCAAGAAGTCCCCTGTGTAACGATGTGAAGTTTTTATTTTCCTTGTGAAAGCTGTGAATGAGGTACAGATTTTTGTTGTCAGATACAATATTCGTATCTTGTTTATAACTGCTCAAAAGAACATACTGTGAAGCTTCATTCACAGAATTGACATTTCAAATTTATCAGAACAGGATTTACACTCTGATGTTTGTACAATTACAAAAGTTATCTCTGATGGGTGGAGAAACAAGTTTGTTTTGGATGGAGTGAATCCATCCAAGTCTCCATGGAGAGCAAAGGAAGGACACAAAAACCTGGGGTAGCCTTTTCAATCATACTGATAACAGACAGTCACCCTGAAAACACTAGGGAAAAGAGAAATTAAACACCACGCATCTTCCTAGTGAGGATTCTTATTCTTTGCTTACTTTTATCAAGAGATTATTTTGAAATAGAACAAACTTGCAAGAAATCTTTTTTAAGAGTGTAGGATCCAAGTTCCACAGATTTTGGGTTTGCATGAAGGAAAATATTGCCTAGTATATCGACACTTAAATTGTCAATATCTAACAGAATTGTAAGTGCACATTCAAATTACTGATGCCTCGTTAGTAGATTTGCTTCCTCTAATATTTGGATTACAATTGTCTCCCTCTTCTGCAGTTCTGCTGTGAATAAATATCTCGTTCTAACAATCTCTCAAGTTACTTTTCAACCATTAATATTTAACATGTGTTTTTAGGCAATACTTTCAGTTTGTTTTCTGCTTAAGCTTGAAATTGCTGGTTTTCTCTGTACATTTTTGAAGTTGTCTAGAACTCAAGCAATGATTTGGATGGCAGTTATGAAATATTTTCTGTAAGCACCGTATTTTTGATGAAATGCTTCAGGTGGATAAATCACAAAACATCCTAAAAGTTGTGTGAAAGGAGTCTAAAGATATCATGTTTGGCAAATCTTTCCATACAGCAATATGATGGTGCTGTCTTAATGTACAAGCAGCCCCTAAAAATACATTAGTAGTTCTTTCCACCAACTAGATGTTAGATGAATTCTGTGGTTTAGATGCAAATCATGGCTCAGAAAGTCCATAAACACCTAGCTGCCAGCAGCGAAGGTGTATCGTGGAAGAACCTTTCTAACACCTCACCACTTCATAAAACTCTTTCCTTTGGCTGTCTATTACTGGTTACTGCCAGAGATGAACTACTGGATGAAGGGCCTTTTGATCTTAATCCCTCCAGTTGTACTGGTGTTAAACATTTTTTTTGCTTAGGAATGTTACTCTGCTGTCATTGATCTTCATTTGCAATGCTAGGTTGCCAAACTCCGATTTGGGAACAATATACTCATCCAAATCATCCACTCACAAGAATGTGAGCAATAGTTGTGCCATCCTCAAGTGGTCAAAGTTATAGTCATTGCTGTACAAAGCCCAAAAGTGTAGATAGTACTCCAAATAAATAAACTCTAAGGAACTGAATTTTGCTCTTTTAAATCATGGTAAGTGGAATTTCTTCTCCACGATATTTGAGGACTTAGCTACCACTTCACTTGAGTAAACATGGCAAAATCTGGGTTTAGACAGTAGTGCGGGTAGTGACATGCAATATTATATTCTCTAAAGGATGTTTTCAGATGGCAAGGAAGTTTCTCCTCCGTGAATGACACAAGCTAACCCCTTTTGTTGGCACAGGTTCATGTGCATCATGGTTTTCCAGGCCATCTTAGGGATTGTTATTTTTCCACATTCATGACTATTGTAAACCCGCTGTTAGAGCTGTGTCACTGGAACAGGTGATTAATCACCTTGAAGAGATTCTTTTCTCTAAGGATGAAAAGATTAAAAGAATTTGAGGAGGAAAGAAAAAAAATAACAGTAATGAAAGCTTTGATTAGTGAGTACAAACCTCCAAATGACAAGTTTAGCGATCTTAGCCACAATAATACATGAACACAGTATGAAACGGCATCTTTTAAGGAAAGGGGGTGCTGTGGAAACAAATACAAGAAAGACTCCAAATGTTTCTGGCACAGTTCTGGTAATGTTCTGAGAAAGGGTTAGTATTTAAGACAATTCCCAGACTACTATTTGTCTCATTCTTAAGTGTCAACAGTGACTGTTGAAGAGGATGTCTAATGCCATCAGCCAGCTGATGAGGCATTCAAAACTCAAACCGAGGCCTTCAAACCTCAGTTTTAATTTTCCGTAGGAGATTACTCCCTTCTGTTTTATTTTGGCAGGATGGCTTCCAGGGAATTAGATCCTTAAACTTCAGGTAATTTTCATCCCCTTCTTCCCCTCTGTTTAGTTCCTCTGGATAAAAAATCAGTTGCTATTTTAAAACATTTGGATTTAGATATCTGTTGTTCTAGGATCCTACCATTTCAGATGACAGCTGGATCATATGTATAAACCTTAGATGTCTTTTCTTACTCTGCAGATCCCTTTTTTTTTTTTTTTTTTACTGATGCCAGCAGCTCTCTATCCTTAGTACTGCAACTGAAAGAAAGTGGCTTTACCTGTACCCTCTTCTGACATGCAAGTGTTAAGACAGCTTCATAATCTTCTGTGCTGTTGTATGGTATTGCAGAGGCTGTGTTTGTGGGCCAGTGTAAGGTGGCAGTGCTCTCCTAATGCCTATCCTTTCAAAGTATGCTGTGTCTTTCCCTTATCAGGACATCATCCTAACCCATCCAACTTGGCCTTGAGCACTTCCAGGGAGGACACATCCACAACTTCTTTGGGTAACCTGTTCCAGCATCTCACTGCCCTCACAGTAAAGAATTTCCTCCTAATCTAAATCTACCACCTTTCAGTTTGAAACGATAACTCTCATCCTATCACTACACTCCATGATAAAGCGTCCATCCCATTCTTTTCTGTAGGACCTCTTTAAGTAGAATCATAGAATCAT
>VZZY01013054.1:0-22450 GCA_013400335.1 Eurystomus gularis | reverse complement strand
CTTCCTGAGGAGAAGTGAAGAGGAAGGTTCTGATCTCTTCTCCTTGGTACCCAGCGATAGGATATCTGGCAATGGTTCAAAGCTGCACCAGAACAGTTTTAGACTGGATATTAGGAGGTATTTGTTTACTGAGAGGGTAGTCAAACACTGGAACAGGCTTCCTAGAGTGGTGGTTGATGACCCAAGCCTGTCAGTGTTTAAGCGACATTTGGACAATGCCCTGGATAACATGCTTTAACCTTTGGTCAACCCTGAAGTGGTCAAGCAACTAAATTAGATGATTGTTGTAGGTCCCTTCCAATTGAAATATCGTTTCCTCTCTTCTCCCCTTCCATCCCCTCCCCTCCACTCCCATCCCCACTTTACCTGACTTACAGACATATGTATTTATTCCTGAAAAGCACTTCATTGCAACAGTCTTTTGAAATATTGGCCCTATATTTGTCTGTTTCTATCAAACTCAGACTATTATGCCTACAAATGTTTGAGTTGGAGCAAATCACACCTTTCAAATGCATTTTTCTTTGCTGCTCCAATAGCAGTGGCAGCGTTAAAGGGAAAGAAGATGTAATGGAAGAGTAGGAGATTGTTGTATTGCTTTCTGCTTCAGCCTTTGTGTGCTGGTTTTATGTGGGGCTCCAAAAAGAGAATGTATTCCCCTTAGGCTGAAACTTCACAAGAAGAAAGTAGTGAGAAGAGCAAGATGGGAATTCACAAAAACACAGACTCTTGGCAAGTTGTATGACAACCATAATGTCAGTGGAGTAGGCTTTTAAATTTGAATGTTTCTAAGCTCAGCTGCTATTTGGGCATTAATCCATTCGAAATATGCATTTGACACTGTGAGGAAACAATGCACTTTGTCTTAATTGGTGGGCAATTTTCTTATGAAGTGTGTTTAATAAAGTTATTAATAAATATGAACTTGATAAAATACAACTTCCCATTGGAATAACCACAACCATTTTGAAATGAAAAATACTTGTGGCAGCACAGATGGTACCCTCGTGATTAACACAATCATCAGAAAGGAGGAAAACTCATTTTCCGGACTGACACTAAAGACAAGCAGGGAAGAGCTTAAACATGTTTTCCTTTATCTTTTGTGAATCCTGTTCTATTCCCATTCTATGATTTGAGTTGAGATTTTTGTTTATTTTAAAACCTATTCAAGCTCAAGCTAAGGGCACTAGAACATATTGGTATGAGCTAAAGAGAAGGCAGCCCAGCTCTGATCACAAATAACAGTTTCCTAACAGTATCTGAACATTCTAGGGTAGGGAACTATCTATATCTCTCAGTGGTAAACTGAGTGTTTTAATTCTCATTTCGCTCTACTTCTTTTCCTTACTATGACTGTTGTTATTTTAGTTTTTTCATTGAATTATTCAGCCTATATCAAAGTACTGTTTGTTTTGACTCTGCTGCCAATACACTTACCTGATACCATATACCAAATTGTTCTATAAGGAGGCAGCTGGGAAAAGAGATAGACAAACATGTATCACTATATATCAGGATCATTAATTTGAACTTCATGATGTTCTAACTCTGTATTGGTTAAAATATTACGCTTGGCTCCTAAAAAAAGAAACCAGGAGATTGTGGGAGTTTAGGCCTAGAAATCCATAAAGAAGTCATAGCAGGACCGTTCCTCACTGTACCTACAAACAATTGTGGAGCAACTGCAGTAAGTATCCTTGCAAATCAAATAAGCAGTGATTTTTCCTCACCCTAAATTGTAACTTCAAACCAGACCGCTTTATTTTTTTATGACAAAGTGTTTTAATTTACATTCATGTAACTGATGCTCTTTTATTGTGCGTTTTACTGCCATTTCAATAACTGTGGGCTTTAAAAGATATTAAAATGTTAAACTAACTGCTTATAAACAGATGTATGGAATATGCTGTTAAGATCCATGATAGTTTGAGTGATAGTATAAGTGTCACGTTATCAGCAAAAGTTATTGTTAACTTACATATTAAACGCCAACATTTTAAACTGTATGAAGTGGGAATACACTTAGCTATCTGATACATGGATGAGCTGAATGCTTTCTTCTGAAACTATAACTCCCTTTTACTATCTTCAATATTAACATGTAATTTTGGAACTACATGGATGCTAGAAAGTTATGCCCAATGGTTGTAGATGATATGTGAATTCAACTTTTTGTCAGGCATTTACATAAGGGATTTTATATAAGGAATTAATGGTGACATTTCTAGTTAATCATAAATTTGATTATAATGAGCATAAATACTGTGTGAATTTTAAGAAGGTGCTTTTGTTATGCTTCTGAATAATCACAGCATTAATATTTTATTCAGAGCTATTTGAAGTTCACTCTTATCATTGCTAGCCATTGTTAAATATTTTCATATATATTACTGAAATGAAATACTAACCTGTTAGTAACTGATACCATCTGATATTTTTCTTTTTTTGGAAGGCCCACATAAAGTTAACATATTTTTTCCTTCCATATTTTATAACCTTTCCTTATAACATTTATTTGGATTTAATTTTTCACTGTACTTCTATCTCAGGCTAAATTATGTTTATTTATGAAAATTCAAACCCAACCTGTGAACGTGGTTACATGAACTATAGTAGGGGAAAATCTATAGATTATTTAATGAGGTTTGTACAGGGTTTAGGAAGTTTTTTTGTATGTTTTTAATAAATATTAACAATATTGCATTTCAAAGTTGCAACTTGACATTTAAAAGAAGGCATTTCTCCCATTTGCTCTCCCTATAAAAATCTTCCTGATTGTGAATCGGAAAAAGTCAAACTTTGTCTGGTTTTAGCCAGTTTTTGATAGAACATCAGAAATAAGTTAACCCATGATATCATGTAGACTAAGCATACTCCATCCTGGAAACGAGCAGTATCTTTTTTTTCATTTGATACATAGAAAGAAAGCTTTGCACAAGAGGTGACAGAAGGCAGTTTGTCTCCTCTGTGCTGTTAAATCTGCTAGTATGGTAATTAGATTTCTGAGATGGCCTGAGCTGGGTACAGCCAGGAGATGAATGTAGAAGACTGCCAGAAATTTTGAGTCAAGGCAGACCAGAAAAACACGCTTTGAACTATCTAAGATAGGAAAAAAGACAACAATCTGAAAAGATTTCTGTTACTGACTGAGCACCTACTGAAATTCCACAGTACTCTTTTAACTGAAAGAAAAAAATACATGAAGAAAAGTTTTCTCACTTTTCCTCAGTAAGCTCTATTTTTATGTTAATCTCTCTGCCTCTGCTCAACATCTGTGGAATTAGTCTAATAATTGACAATGATGTATAATTATACTGATTACATTTATTAATCAAAACAAGAATCATAATTCTTTTAACAATGAATGCTGTAGACTTCAAATATACACCTTGGTACTGTAAGATTTTCCAGAATAATGGGGAAAATTCTTGAGCTCACATGCTTTTACGTGCTCACAATTTTTCACCATACCTGAGAACTCAGAAGAAGTTGGTAGAGAAAATTCTCGTTTTTTTAAATGTTCCTTCTCTTGAAGTCAATATTGTAGAAGCTATGGCTTTGATCCTTTAATCCCTCAGTGACTCCTGGTCAGGGAGATCTCTGCAGCAATAGAAACTGCCTACCACATAAGCTCTAGAATAACAAGTCAGAAGATTATAACCTTTTGAACAGCACACTGGAAGCTACACAGGAGAGCAGAGACTCTAAAAGTGATTTACATGGCATGCTGGACAGTAAATAGAACATAAGCACTCAGTTTAATGCTATGAGAGACTGGATGATTCACATCTTGGATGAATCAACACAGGAATAGTGAGCAGGTTGATAAAATGTGAAGACCAATATTAAGCTGCTGTTTAAAGTTTTGATATCTCCAGCAAAAACACTGAAAATTTAAGGTCAGTATGTAAAACTGATGACATAATGGTGTAATAACTGGAAAAATGCTCTTATTGTAAGCTTACTATGTTTAATTTATTAAAGATATTATGCTGCTGTATAAAACTCCCCATTACAGAGAATCCTTGGTGGAAAATGTATCTTCAGAGTAGCAAAGAATGGTGCAATAACTAAAAGCCAAGATATGTAGCCAGTAATTTTAGACATGTAGCCCTGTTCTTCAAGGTGAGAGTGATTTAATATGCAAATAATATTGAAATACTGGAAAAAATGCCATTGGAGGTGGTGTACTGAGGTCTCTATTTCATAATAATGTTACACTAAGATGAAATATTTTATGAAACTTAAGCATCAGTCTAAGAGTTCTTAAGGTTAATACAAGATTGATAAAGTAAAATACTGTAAATTGTGATATTCAGAAAGTCAAACTAGATTATAATGGTCTTTATTCTGTTGAAACCAATGTATGAATAAACTGATGTGAATTTCACTTGAGTATATGGTTTGTATTACAACATTCCTAAAATGGTACTTCATAGCAGCACTTGCTTTCAAGATATGTGGCTTTTTTATTTAATCTTCCTATTGGAATATGCCTGAAGAATTTCCTTTTCTGATTAGAAATCTTTCCTCTTACATGTAAAAATACTATTTTCATCTTTACAGAAGTATCATAACACCTAGTTACAAAATACATTTTTATAGGAAGTAGAAAGTTCCTTGATTTTACTAGCTGTTCAAAGTTGATGCACAGAGGAAAAGATTAGAGGAAGCTAGGTCTGTTTATCCCATATCCTATGTATCTTCTTGCCTTATGTTTTGCTCAGTAGCATGTTTGTGGAACCCATGGTCATATGTTTGAGTAAAGCTACACTCAGGAAACTATCTCATATATTCTAAAGATACCAAAACACAGATATTTCACCATTTCTTGTGGTTATTCTTTATAGACATTAAAAATACTTCTTAAAAAAAAAAAAAAAAAAAACCAACAAAAAAAACCCAACAACTTGAGACTTAATTTCCACTTGAATTTTTCAGTTGGTAAGTCCCAGATACTATTTTTTTCTCATAGCTTTTTAATATTGTCTTCTGCAGAAATCTATTTTATTTCTGACAAGAGGTATGAATTGATGCAATTTATTTTGGGACTGTTTTGTTTTGTTTTCTGATTGTTTCTTAGAATCTTCAATTTCCTTTAAAAATGTGTGCTAAACTCATTAATGTCACAAAGGACTTAAATCTCCTTCTTACTTTTGCTTACTATTGTCCTATTTATTTCTCCAAATGTTAGCCTACTTTTCTGCAGCGCTGCACAGGATATCTTATTACCTCTAGAGCTTATTATAGTTGCTGCTTTCCATGATACAGTTTCCTAGCCTGTATTTATAACTTTCATACCTTTTTTTTTAATTCTTTCAATGAGGACACTTCATGTTTCCATACAAGTCTTCCTGTACGACTACTCTCTCCTCATCATGAATTATCATTCTGTTAACATTGTGTTATCTGCAAATGTAATCAACAGTGAATTGATATTTACTTTGAGAGCATTCATGAAAATGTTAATACTGTTGGGTTTAATATCAATCAGTTTGGACTCTCCCTAGGAAAAGTGCTATTCAAACATGATTCCCCACAGACAACTATGTTTTGAAAAATGTCAGTCCAGTAATGCTTAATCCATGTAATATCTCCCAGTTTTCACAGAATCAATGATATTCAAAGGCACCTTGTGACCCAGGAGGCAGCAGTGTGCCCAGGTGGCCAGGAAGGCCAATGGCATCCTGGCCTCTATCAGAAACAGTGTGACCAGCAGGAGTGGGGAGGTGATTGTGCCCCCCATACTTGTCATTTGTGAGACTGCGCTTTGAGTACTGTGTCCAGTTTTGGGCACCACAGTATAAGAAGGGCATTGAGGTGCTGGAACAGGTGCAGAGAAGGGCAATGAAGCTAGTGAGGGGTCTGGAGAATATGTCATATGAGGAGCACCTGAGGGAATTGGGATTGTTTAGTCTGGAGAAGAGGAGGCTGAGGGGAGACCTCATTGCTCTCTACAACTACCTAAAAGGAGGTTGTAGGCAGGCTGGTGCTAGTCTCTTCTCCCAGGTAACTAATGATAGGACAAGAGGTAATGGCCTCAAGTTGCGCCAGGGGAGGTTTAGATTGGATATCAGGAAGAAGTTCTTCAGTGGAAGAGTGATTAGCCATTGAAACAGGCTGCCCAGGGAGGTGGTGGAGTCATCATCCCTGGAGGTGTTCAAAAAACAGGCAGATGTGGTGCTTCAAGACATGATCTTGGGGTTAGGGAGATGTTCAAAGAAGGTTGGACTAGATGATCCTAGAGGTCTTTTCCAACGTGAATGATTCCATGAGTCTATTATTCTATGACCAGAGCCTGTGAACATGAGCTTGCTTCCTCCTGTCTGTAGAGGGCCTGATCTGCTTGTTCTTCCTGGTCAGGTGACCTATAGCAGAAACCCACTACAATGTCACCCATACTAGTCTTCTCTTTATCCTCACCCATAACTCAGGGAAATAGAATGGAGTTGTGAATTCTGAAGATACTTTCATATTCTGGATTGAGAAACGGATTTATATTTCATTAAAGTCAAACAAAGAATGAAGAAAAATGAGAGATATCTGGTGAAAAGAGGTTTTGTATGGTTTCATATGGAAACAGAGACAAATAAGATTTTGGTAACTACATAGAAAATTATTAAGTTAATTTAGCATGGCCAATGATTTTACAGTACTATTCCACTTGAGTAAGCCATTCTAGACTACTACTATTAATAAATATAATAAAAATACTGGTGGGAGACTAAAATTTAAAATAGCATAAAGTGACTTTACATTAAAAAAGTGTAACCAGACAGTGATTTAGGAGGAAACCAGTTAAATATATATGTACTATGTGTGCATTTATACAAAGGGAGAGTTAAAGAAAATGCATATTACTTACTTTCTGTAGTCTAAAAGTAAAAATATTTTAGTTTAATTTTAAAAAGTATTAAGTGCATAGAAAAATAACATTTAATCTTTGAGAGAAATAGGAAAAATACACATTTTTCCTTTAAAAAGGTACATGAAGAAAACTATTTCCACTTATGTCTATTTCAGCACCTTGACAGCTGTTGAACAACACAAGTAAGTGTACACAGCCAGAGGCATCACCTCAAGCTGATGGCTTCAAACTGAGTCACTTCTCTGGTGTAGACAGGAAAAAAAAAAAAAAGAAGAACACTCAAACCTATGTGGGAAATGGTTAGCTACCAATACTATCACCACCTTTTACCTGTGATACTTATTGTCAGCATTGTATACAATGCTGGCTTTGAATGGAGAGGGAGAATGTACTTTCCTCTGAACAAGACATGAAAATTTTGCTTTATCCATCTGCCCTGGATTTCCTTTCCTTATAAAATGTTACTAAAATGCAAATACAGTTCTAAAACCAATTACTGAGTGTATCTCAAGTGATCTTTTAACAATTCATTGAGCTAGATAATAACAATACAGTGGGTTAGATTTTGTCTAAATTGTTGGAGACATTTGAAATAATAGTTTAGTAACAGCTTAAGCAGAGTCAAATATAGACAATATTTTATTGTTAGTATTTAGTTTGAAGAAAAAGTCATTGCTAGAATACCACTGTAAATTGAAATCTCTACCAGGAAAGATCCAAAACTAGTGTTATCTCCCATATAAAAAGTATTTGCTTTCAGTCCAACTCATGGTTGAATATGTGACTTCTTTCTTTGACATATTGATTTAATCTGATACAAGACATAAAAAGATAGGATCTTTACTGTATTTCTAATCCAAACCCAATGAGCCAGATGTCATTAAAAAAATTGTGTGAGGACTTTGTAAGCTATTCCAACCAAAAGAAATCTTTGGAAATGCAGGCTGCCATTTTTTAACCAATCATTTGAAAGTATTTGGTAGTCTTTGGAAAATATAACAAGCATAGAGATTAACATCAGTATTAAAGCTCTTTTTTTCTTCTTTTTCTTTTACAGATTGAGATAATACGAGACAGTGCATCTGTTTTCCCATAGTGCAGTATATTGTCAGTAACTATAGTTTTGAAGTATTTCAGTGCATCAGAAACTTTTATTTTATGTCCATAGAGATATTTTTCATTCTTAAGCATTCATGTTAAACAAACAAGAGCTAAATCTATCATACATCCATGTAGTCTTCATTTAGTTTAATCTCAAATAATTTGGCTGGAAACTTTCTTTTTAAGTAAGGACAGAAATATTTAATTAATACAAAGATACTATATATGTTACTTTTTTAAAAACAATTGGCTATGTGTGGGTTTGTAGAAATTTTTTTTAAAGGCATTATCTATTTCTGAAGAGCAGAAAAAAGTAAATTTGCAGGTGGCCTTCTAGCATACCACAACTGCTGTGGGGGAAGAAGCTCCTATTTTTATAAAATGTGGTTTATATTCAAAAGTTCAGAGTCAAACGTATCCCCAGTGTAAGGTGGTATGTAATGAAAAACAGCCTTCAGTGAATACATTGAAGAGGACAAAAAGGTTACCCATCACAAATGTTATATTTACTGCAAATATAAAACCATATTCTTTCCTTCTTCCATCTTAAATATAATCTCATTTGCTTTAATGAACATGGGACCGAAAAAAGTTTCACACATACTACTCTGTGACATTTAGATATTTGGATTGAAAAATCCTATGTTAAAACTTGCTCCCCTTGAATTTTTGATATATAACTACTGGGGAAGTAATCACTTAGAATCATTGTAATCATTTAGAATTATTGTAACGAAAGGGTCCTGATTTGAGTTAGAACCAAACTAATTCCGTTCAGTGACTACATTTCAGTTAAGTCTTTTCTAAGTAACTGCACTTTCTGAAGTTAACAGCATATTTTTGCAGACAGTGTCTGCTTCCAGCAGTAATAACAATTATGTTTAGATTTACCACCAAAGATTGGTGTGCAGACCAAAGTCACCGATACATCTCGTGTACCACGTTGGGGGATGCACAAAGCAAAAGACTGCATCTGCAGGGAGGAGCGGCCAGGATAGGTGACCCTAAACTGACCAAGAAGGTATTCCATCCCATATACATCATATTCAGTATGAAGCTGAGAGATCACAAGGGTCAAGCTCTCCTCTTCAATGGCTGGCATTTGAAGAGGACTCTGTCTGTTCCACCTTTGTTCCCAATCCATGTGCTCCTGAATCCAGTTTCAGAATCCAGAACCTGAATCCGGTTCCTGTCTATGTTGCAATATATGTTGCAATAAAAGTTGACACATATACCTGGAAAATAGTATTACAGTAGTCCACAGTATATAGTGTTCATAGTAAAGGATTATTTGGGGGGAAACAGAACATTTTCTGCACATAAGTTTCATTCTGATGACACCTACAAGAAGACACCTCATGTGATGAAGCACTTTGCACCATGCTCAGAAGCCAGGATGTACAGTTAACTATTTTTTAAAATTTTGTAACTACATTTTGAGAAAGAGAAGTGTTGAAGCAGTCTGTCCAGAATAAAAAACCTCAAGGACAAATAAATGAAGGCCAAGATGCTCAAGAGTGATGGATAAAGGAACTACAGAGCAGTCTTTCTGAGAATATTAGCCCCTTGTCAAATTGCCTCAGGAAGGATTCATACGGATTGAGACACTTCAGAACCCTAGTATTTCTGACATGTTATTAGGTATTCTAACATGTTATTCTAGGATGTTGATCTAAAAATCTGAGCAGACACATGGGGAAAGACTGATGGCATAAGATTCATTTAGTATGCATGATATGGTCTCAGAGCTGATATATTACGGCAATTTGACATGATAGGCTTGAGGGGTTTCTTTGAGGAATATATTAGATTCTAGTCAAAAACCATAATATAAACACCTTATTATTTTTAATAGCTACCTACACTATGAAGAATCAAGCAAGTGGATTTAAAAAAGTGAATTTGTTTGCACATATATTTATTTTTAGTTTGAAATTATAAAACCAGACTGTACTATTCAGGCTAATTATCACATTTGTAATTAAAGGCATTTTATCAAATAGACAACATTACTATGAAAAATAGGCCTCTTCAAGTTTCACTAAAAATATAAGTTAAATTAAGTATGAAAATATTTATACTTTGCAGGAATTACACAGAAATAAAATCATATTAATTACAACATTCATGCCTCATTGACTGTTAGTTGTTTTTGTACTGTATGTATCAGTTTTATTTTATTGTCAATGTCTACAGTGTTTTTACCATGTTTCCCAAGCACTCAGAATAATCAATTTATGCCCTTTCTAAGACACTTTTAATTAAGTTATTGTAGTAGGCAGTACAATAATAAGAAGAATTTGCGTGGAATTTATTTTAGTATACAGATTTTGTAAATATTTGACATTATCTCAACCTTTACACTCTCAAGGACAGTGCATAAAAACTTAACTTTAAGTAGGATATTTCTTCACAAATTTGAAAAAAACTTGAAAAGCTCTGAAGTGGTTCAAATGACTAATTTTCAAATGTAAGTAATAACTTTAAACATCTGTGTTTGCAGGAGTGAAAAGACCTTACAACTTGTTCTTAGTGAACCAAAGGTAATTCCAAGACACTGGGAAAAAAAAAAAAAAAAAAGGGAGAGAGAAAAAAAGTGTGCGTCAAGGTAATTTTCTTTGAAAGCACCAAAGGTGAAGGACTTTATGGCAAAATGGAAAACTTTTATCAGGAAGATTCTTTTAACAAATATGATGTGTCATGATACCTTATCATGATTATCACAGACATCGTGATTAAATACTACATCTGGGCAATATGGTCATTCCAGAAACATTTCATTTATCTAGACTGCTGTACACCTCAATCCATCAAAAGTAGATTTTAAACATGTATACTACCTCCAGTGGCTCTGATGCAGTAGTAGATTAGATAAATCACAGCTGAGCTTCTGATAACAGCACGTAACTACATTCAGTTGGCTCTAGTATTTGTATACCCATATTCACTGCAAACATTTCCTACAGCACTGCTTCATTTCCAGACAGGTACTCAGTTATATCTTAATTTTACGTGTTTGTTTGGTGGCTTTTTTCCCCCCCAATTTATTTATTCTCCCCTTCATAGTTCATTATTGCTGTAGAGTTATTAAAATTAGATTGGAATATAAACCTGACAGTGATGCACATCTTGTTAAAATGCCATGTCTATTATCACAGATAAACTATGATTGCAAACTGTGAATCTTTAGTATCTTATACAAAAATAAATACACAGATGAATTTTCGAATTGTAAAGTTTGGGTGCCAAATGACAATATACATTAACCATCTCCAGGGCACTTTTTGTAGCTTTTATATAAATATTTTTTATGTTTTTATACAAAGAAAAATAAACTGGATCCTATTAAAAGACTACCCATAAACTCACATAACAGATCTCTGTGAATTCTTGTAACCTTGATATCACAAAGCAAGGGATTGACCTGATACCATAATCACCATAGCTTGATGAATAATGAAATTTTAATCCTAGTCCTTTTATTTATTACATAGAAACAAAAAAAAGTTTCAATTAAATATTAAGATTGCTTGCATTCACAAATCAGAATATTTCTATATTTGCCCTTTGATAATAGGTGCACCCCTCATACTTCTTTATTTTTACTTCCATCCTGGGTTTGGCTAGAATAGGGTTAATTTTCACCAGAAACTGGAAGGGGGCCACAGCCACAATAGCCAATCACACCAGCCAATGGGATATTCTATACCATACTGTTGTCATGCCAGTTATATAAGGGCAAGACAGGCCAGGCAGGACATGGGTCTCTGGTTCAACACTGTGGGTACGGGTTTGGGTAGTTGCATTTTATATCATTCGCTTTATATATTGCTTCATTACTATTATTCACAGAATCACAGAATCACAGAATCATTATGGTTGGAAAGGACCTCCAGGGTCATCAAGTCCAAACTTTGTCCTAGCATCTCTCTAACCCCTACACCATATCCTCAAGTGCTGCATCTATTCGTTCTTTAAACACCTCCAGGGATGGTGACTCCACCACCTCCCTGGGCAGTCTATTCCAGTGCCTAACTACCCTCTCAGTGAAGAATGTCTTCCTAATATCTAATCTAAACCTCCCCTGATGCAACTTGAGGCCATTTCCCCTCATTCTATCATTACTAATTTGAGAGAAGAGACCAACACCAGCCTTGCTACAACCTCCTTTTAGGTAGTTGTAGAGGGCAATGAGGTCTCCTCTCAGTCTCCTCTTCTCTAGACTAAACAATCACTGGACATGAGGTTAAGCTGGTATGTGTATGCAGCATTGTCAGTTATTAGTAATTTCACCCAATTTATGGGCAAGAGGAAGAGAGTTTCTCAGATTTTGAGAATTTTTACTATCCTTGGATGTCCAGGTCAGCAGGCTCTTGCTGCTGTGTCTTCTGAATGTGTCCTGGCTCTTGTTTAGGGCTACACAATTTTTGTCCAACACTATCACCTAGACATCTGCCCAGAGGCTGCAGCTATGAGTTGCAGGGTATGTGGGAAAGTATGGGCAAGTGCCTAGGCCAGTGGTCACCTTCATTTTTCTCTATTTTTATTGCGCAAGAGTATAGGCTACAGTCTGCTTTCATCTGGTGGGTGTGCAGCACACCTGGCCCAGGGCTGGAAACACAGCTCCGTCATTTGCTATGGATTGATCCAGACTGCACTGGAGAAATGTGGAGTTTTGGAACACCTACAATACCTTGATGACATCATTCTATGGAGTAACACAGCAGCAGAAGTTTTCTAGAAATGTAGGAGAATAATTCAAGTCCTTCTGAAGGCCAATTTTGCTGGGGGGACCTGTACAAGAGATCCAGTTTTTATGAATAAAACGGCAAGAGGGGCATCACCAGATCTCAGTGAATGTTATCAACAAGATAGCAGCTATGTCCCCACCAACTAGTAAAAAGGAAACACAGCTTTCTTGAATGTTGTGGGTTTCTAGAGGATGTATATCCCAGATTACAGTCTGATTGTGAACCCTCTCTACCACATGACACAGAAGAAAAATGATTTTAAATGGTGTCCTGAGCAGCAACAAACAAATTAAATAGGAGATTGTGCATGCAGTACCGTTTGGGCCAGTCTACACAGGACAAGATATTAAAAACGTGCTCTACACCACAGCCGGGAAGAATGGTCCTACCTGGAGCATCTGGCAGAGTGCACCCAAGAGGGCTTGAGGCCGACCTCTAGGGTTTTGGAGTCGGGGGTACAAAGGATCCAAGGCAAACTATGCTCCAACTGAAAATGAGATACTGGCAGCATATGAAGGAGTTCTAGCTGCCTCAGAAGTGGTCAGTACTGAACTACAGCTCCTTCTGTCACCTCAACTGCCAGTGCTGGGCTGGATGTTCAAAGGGAGGGTTCCCTCTACACACCATGCCACTGATGTCACATGGAGTAAGTGGGTCACACTGATAACACAACAGGCTTGAATAGGGAGCCCTATCCACCCAGGAATCTTGGAAGTGATCACAAACTGACCAGAGGGCAAAGATTCTTGCATGTCACCAGAGGAGAAGGTGACATGTGCCAAGAAGACCCCACCAAGTAACAAATTACCAGATGAGGAGAAGCAATATGCCTTGTTCACTGATGGGTCCTGTTGCATTGTGGGAAAACATCGATGGTGAAAGGCTGCTATGTGGAATCCCACAGGATGAGTCACTGAAGCTGCTGAAAGACAATTTGAATGGAGTCAGTTTGCAGAGGTGAAAGCCATCCAGCTGGCTTTAGATGTTGCTGAGTGACAAAGGGCCAGGGGAAGGTAACTGAGAAGCCACTTGGTGTTCAGCACCAGCCAAGTCTAAGCCACGACATCTTCTCACTTCAACTATCAACTGTGCAACTGAAACACAACTTTTGTAGTTCTTTCCATTTGAGTTCTTAATTGTGTAGCCTTCATGTTAGAAAATAATCAAATGGCCTTAAGTGTGCTCTCTCTCTCCTTCCCGAAAATGTGAGTGGGAAAAGAAGAGTGAATATCTTGCTTTAACGACAAGGAGTAAAAAAATCAGCTAAAACCTGTTGCTACCATCACCATTTGTAAAATACATTCCTTCTTAACTTATCATGAACTACATCATTATCACTGGTGAGTAAGGATGGGTTTCTATATCTTTTCTGAATTTTCTATAAAGGTAAATATCTAAACCCTCTACAAAAACTGCCCTAATTTTACTTTCTGTAGTTCAGTTTTAAACACCTGGACAGAATTTTCTATTTTATGATCTTAAAACAATTAGAAAGTGAATTTTCAAATTTTCTGTGGAAAAGTATGGTGTAGGATTAAGATCTGTAGATTCCTTTAAAATATCATTATTGCACTTACTCAAATTTGATTGGAAAGAATAATGTTGTCTGTTAAATATTTTACTTCCCTATTTCCACAGTTGTTTCTATTTACATCTTAAAGTCTTGTATAGTCATGGCAGTATTAAATTTAGCAGTTTATATCTCCTTATCACAAATAAAATTAAACTTTAAACATTAAATTATTTCTATTGTAGGCATAATAAAAGTAACTTTATTACGGCTGGGCATTTTTGGAAGTAAATAACTAAAGGAATTCTGTTTAAACACAAAGGGCAGTTATGGAAATTATTGTCATGACTGAGAAATCTTTGTGGTTATACTATTTCTTTTCAAAAAAAATAGGCACACACAAATTAAACTTCATAAAGGTTTTCGTCTGGAGCTATACCACTAAATGTGGTACATAAATGTAAAAGAAAATAGTAAGCAAAGTATTTATGTACTGCTTGCAAAGCAATTCAAATATTCAAAGTTATTATACTTAAAGCAGATGAAAAACTTAATAGAAATAATGCCCCAGCTCAAAATATAGAGGCATCTGCTAATTTAATTGTAAGATTTCATTATATAAGACAAAAGAGCTATACCTTGCCATGATACGTTTTAAATGTTGCTTTATTTTTTATTCTTAGGTCCCAGGATAATGATTTTGCAGTTATGGAGAATGCTTCTGTGTAAATAGACTCTTCCTTCAGGAAAATAAGAAATGACTAATAAACAAGCTTGGCATTTTCAAGGGCAATTAGTACAGCTTGAAATTAGATATGCAAATTAGCAATGCTCCAATAAATTTGTGGTTGGTGCACAGATTTTTCTCTTTAGAAATATAAAAAGCACAAGCCAAACCACAAAAGGAATTAATTTAGGCTTCATTTTACTTTGAACTAGTCTAGTGGTTTTCACATTCTAGTCATGGTAAGTGGCCAAGTTGGTCATGACACTTTGAGGGTGTTCCTTGTTTATGAGGCAATAACCATGTTCTAGAATCATAAATTTTGAGGCCAAAGGTGCTTTTACTGAACTAAGTAATGCTCCCAAATTATTTTCACACTGTAATGCTTGTAAATACGGGTCATTGCTGTTGTTGTTATGGTTGTTATCATTGGTGTTGTTGTAGTTGATATTAGTGTTGCTGTTGTTATTGACATGTCTAACAATGACATTTTTTTAGACATGCTATTAATGGAATTAAGAATAATGACCTCTCTGAACAGGAGGAAAAGCTGAGCGACTCTCACTGTTACATTCTACTAGAAAAGTCATATGCTGATCAGGCCTCATGTCTGATTCAGGCATTTATTAGTTGGTCAGAGAGCAAGAACTTGTAAGCAAGACTATTACTGAAAATTAGGTCTAGGGAAAGTGGCTTGGAATTATGTCTTGTCCTCCTTGCCTATGCCTTAAAATACCATTAAAGAATTAAGTTCTGAACGGAGTTATTAAAAAGTTAATCAGGGAAATCTGACCCACATTACTTTGGTCTAAAAATTGACACCTAAATTCTGCAATAACTGATTCTTCTTAGTAAGAAACTGTTGAAGATTGTTATATGATCATGACATTTTGAAGGAGAAATAACTGATTGGGAATAACTGGAAAGCTTTGGTGGAAAAAAGGAAGAGCTGTTGTGTTGGACCATGGAGAGGGAAAATAACTTTGTGGTAAACTTATGCTTACAACAGCCGAAGAATTTAAATAACTGTAGATAAAGATTGTTATACATTTCAAAGAGTTCAGCCAAAATGCTTCAACATTCTCTCAAGTATCATTAAAAAAAATTAAAATAATAACATTTACTATGAAAAGTTCTGTTATGGTTATATAATCCACTCCTATACATAACATAGGCCACAAATTCACATCAAGCAGTTTCTTTATCAAATACATTCAGTGAGGATATTCCATACATTCAGGAAAGTTTTAAAGTCTTCAAGTGACAGAAAATACATCAAATTTTCAGCGGAGCTGTCTCAATAGATAATAACTTACTAATAAAACTTGCAGCATGTGTTCATTCTTAATGCATAGATTATTTTAATTGGAAATAACAAACGCTGAGTTTTGCCATCCAGAATTAGCAGATAAATTTGGGACTGCCTTAATTTATGTGTATCTCCTCCAATTGCAATGACAGAGTTTCTCTTAACATTAACGTGAAACCGTGGCTATACTGCTAGAAGCATCTAGAGCAGAGTACAAGGTTTTTTCCACCCCTGGAATTTAGTCACACTCTCTGGTCCTAAAGGATTATTATTTTTCTTTGATGACTTTCTTCATCTGGTGTTTCTAATGTAATGTGAGGGCAGTGTAATGGACACTGCACTGGGATTTTTAGCAGCATGACTACAAGGTCATGAAATTCTGTGCCACCTGGAGATGTTTCAGGACTCAAGATTTGTTTTACTAGAATCACAGAATCATAGAATGTTTTGGGTTAGAAGGGACATTAAAGAATATCTAGTTCCAGCCCTCTGCCATGGGCAGGGACACCTTCCACCAGATCAGGTTGCTCAAAGCCCCATCCAACCTGGCCTTGAAAAAATCCACAACTTCTCTAGTGACGTAGTTCAGTGTCTCACCACCCTCATAGGGAAGAATGTCTTCATTACATATAAATTAAATCTACCCTCTTTCAGTTTAAAGCCTTATCCCTTGTCCTATCACTACATACCCTTGTAAAAAGTCCCATTTAAGCTTTTTTGTAGACCCCCTTTAGTTACTTGAAGGCTGCTATAAGGAGTCCCCAGAGCCTTCTCTTCAGTTTGAACAATCCCATCTCTCTCAATCTATCTTCATGGGGGAAGTGCTCCAGCCTCCTGATCATCTTTGTGGCCCTCCTCTGGACTCACTCCAATAAATCTTCCTGGAAACCATTTCCAAATACGTTAAACACAAGAAGGTGATCAGGATTTGCTAAGGTAAAATTGCACTTAACCAGCCAGATAGCTTATTACAATGACAGGGTTGGAGGAAAGGGGAGAGCAGTGGATGGTTTTATTTGCTTCTGTCTCCCCTAACACCCTCATAGCTGATGAAATAAAGACTAGATAAGCAGACAGAGAGGTGGACAGAAATCTGGCTGAACTGTCAGGCTTCAACAGGTTTTATTCAGCATGACAAAGTCCAGCTGGAGGCCTGTCACTAGTGGTGTACCTCAGGGTCAACACTGGTGCCAATACTGTTTACCATGTTCATTAATGATCTGAACAATGGGATAGAGAGCATCCTCAGCAAGTATGAAGACAATATAAAGAGGGGTGGTTGATACACCAGATGATCGTGCTATCATTCAGGGACCTTGACAGGAAGAAGTAAAAAATGGCTCTTGGATTGATTGTCTAAACCAGGAATCATTTCTAAGCTCATCAGAAATTTATTCTCAGTAGTTAATAACAAAATAATTATCAAATTTAATAACAGAAGAGAACCTTGGGACCTACCGACCAGTCAGCCTCACCTCTTTGCCCAGTAAGATAATGGAGGAGATCCTTCTGTAAGCTTTGGCAGTGCATATGGAAGACAAGGATTTGATTAGAGAGAGCTAACACAGCTTCACCAAGAGAAAATCATGCCTGCCTAATTATGATGGAGTGACTGCATCAGTGGACAAGGGAAGAGATACAGATGTTATCTACCTAGACATCTGTAAGGCTTTTGATATGGTCCCCTACAACATCTTTGTCTCTAAATCTGAGAGACAGGAATTTGGCATATGGACTGTTAGATGTATAATAAATTAGCTGGATGGCCACGTCCAAAGAGTCACAGTTAATGGCTCAATGTCCAAATGGAAATTTGTAACAAGTGGTGTTGCTCAGGGATCTGTAGTGGGTAATAAACTTATTGAATACTTGCCGGTCTTGGCAACTGCCTGCGAGCGTGGTAAGGAAGTGTTTCATTCTGCCCTCGATCCCCCTTGAGGAGGCGGGTCATGGACGTCTGTTGCCACGCCGGACTGCGACACCTGTACATCACTTTCAGTTTATTCCATCGCTTTCCTTCTCGCCTTGTTTCTCTTTAGTCTTCCTGATTCTTTTTGTTTCCTACTGGTTTGGTTTTTTTCTTTGCTTTCTTTTGTGTCATTTAAGTTTGTCAGGGTTCAAGGTCTGGTTCTCCTGTTCATGCAGACTTCCACACAAGTAGGGGTTGGAAGGGAGCTCTGGAGTTCATCTAGTTCAATGCCCCTGACATAGCAGATGTGCCTAGATTAGGTTGCACAGGACCGTATCCAGGCAGATTTTTAAAGTCTCCATAGAAGGAGAATCCACAACCTTCCTGAGCAGCTTATTCCAGTGCTCTGGCACCCTCACAGTAAAGAAGTTTCTCCTCATGTTTAGGTGAAACTTCCTGTGTTCTAGTTTGTGCCCATTGCCCCTTGGCCTGTAACTGGGCACCACTGAAAAGAGACTGTCCCCTTCCTCTTGACACTCACACTTCAGATATTTATAAACATTGATAAGATCCCCTCTCAGCCTTCTCTTCTCCAGGTTAAACAGACACAGGGCTCCCAGCTTTTCCTCATAAGAGATATGTTCACATCCTCTCATCACCTTTGTAGCCCCCTTGGACTCTCCATATTTCCCTGTCTTTCTTGAACTGAGAAGCCTAGAACTGGACACAGTATTCCAGATAAGGCCTCACTGGGGCAGATTAGAGGGGGAGGAGAACCTCCCTCAACCTGCCAGCTACACTCTTCATAATGCAGCCCAGGGTACCATTGGCCTTCTTGGCAACAAGGGCACACTGCTGTCTCATGTTTAACTTGCTGTCCACCAGAACTCCCAGGCCCTTCTCTTTAGAGCCTGCCTCACCAAGTTGGCCAGCTTGATGCCAAATATTCACTTGCCTCTTCAAGATGAGTGTATTCCATCCCTCCTTTACAGGATATAGTCATCAAAGAATGTCCCATTGTCATTAAACCCAAAACCCTCATGACATCACCAGCCATGTAGCCAGGAATTGATATTCATTATTCATCTATTTCTGGCTCCCTGCTTTCCTCTAACTGGTAAAACAGAGAAGATAACTTGGGCACCAATGCTTTTCATTTGAATCTGCAGGGCTTTACATTCTTCCTTGATTCTGCCCAGGTTCTGGCTCACAGCATCATTCACGCCCACATAGAAGAGTAACAGTGGATAGTGGTGTTCTTGACAAGTTGTGGTACCCTCTCAGCAATGTCCCAGATCTTAGCTCCTGGGAGGCAGTGCCCCTCTCGCTACTCACTGTCAGATCAGCAGATGGACACCTCAGTGACCTTTAACAAAGAGTCACCCACTACGAGCACCTGGCATTTCTTTTTATGGTATCCATTACCTGTTGCTGGTGGAGTTTGTTCATGTAGAGCTTGCTTGTCGGTGTATAGGTGTTAAAGCTCCATATCTGGTTTTGGTAGTGATGTTAGAGGGTGGAGGAGGAAGCAGAGTCCTGCTTTTTTGGGTCACCATGGTCCAAAGTACCTCATTCTCAGTGGTGTCTGCTAAAGGATACACAGTTGTGAACCCACCTGTCTTATCTCCTTCTCAACTCCTCTGATGCTGTGTAGCTTCATGTCTGCTTCTTGTAACTCAGCCACCTGGCATAACAAATCCTCAACCTGTACACACCTTTTGCAAGTACTTATCTCTACATCAGGAGAAGGGTCTAGGCACTCACTGCAACCTGCCACCTGCACTGAAGTATCCTTCCTGGCCAGGTCTGTCTGTTTGGACACAGCAGACTTCTTAGGTGCTTTCTCTGTAGGAACACTGGTTTTAGCTCTTAGATGAGTGCCCACCATTTTGGCAGAGACTTGGAGCACTTCCCTGGGCTGTGGAGGCCCTCCCCCATGTCCTCCAGCATGAACTGCCACGCCCACTGTTGGCCACACTCCTAGTCACAGTGCTTCCCAGGGTTTACTGGCTTGGCTCCTGGTGAGTCTCTCTGCTCTTCCTTGGGTTTCCCTGGCTCTGGGATTCTTCAGTTAAGAGAGAGATAGTTTGTGCTTTAGCCCTAAAGAAATAAACTCTAACACCACCAACAGACAAATCCATTGACACCACACTTGAATAAATTATTTGCCTTCAAACTACTCGTTTTCTTTCACAGAACAAGTTGAGATGTTGTTATGCAACCACTCACTAATCAGCTACTTCACTGGAAATTAAGATTTTGTATGAGCGTACACGTTCCAATAACTTAAGTGAGATTTTTGTTGGGATTGTGCGACCCAACCTGTGCCACCACCAGCACAAAGAATTTATATAATTTGACAAGATTAGGTAAGTAAATGACATTATATTAAAAACAGAGACAAGCAAAATAATCACTTAATGGATCATAATTATACCTTGGAAACAATATTGCAGATCATAGAAGCAGATTCTCAGTTACTTCAGTACTAGTATTGTCAAAGACATCGACAAGGATGACACAAGGCAGATAGGACAAGGATGGTGAAACTGGATAACAACGTTGAAGAGACTGGATAAATACAGAAGGAGACATCTGAATTTATGGACTGAGAACAACATGAAGTATGTGATTGAAATGGTAGGTGGTTAGAGGGGAGAAGACAAAGATAGAAGACAGGAGAAAATCTGGGGTAAGTCTACCAAACTTTGCTTATTTGACATTTGTACCAGTACTTACTGGAATTGAAAAGTTGTTTAATTTCTTTTCACTTAAACTATGTTCTAAATCACTATGCTAATTGATATAAATTCAGTTAAAACACAAACAGAAGTTTTTCTTCAATCCTGACTCGATGGTTTTAAATCACATCACCAGGAATTTTCTGCAACTGTTTAACTTCTGTTGAGAAGTCTTTGAATTCTTCTCTTGCACCTTCACTCTTCGTTGATACAATGAATCACAAAGGTGTTCTAATTTACATGGCTATGCACAATAACCAACTAGCTTTAATATATCAAAGGTAGATAGCCAAAACCTCATTTTGTAGTGCAGGAGGAAGGAAAAAAGTCAAATTTCAGGGCTGAGGATTATTTTAAAACAAGTGACAACTTCTGGGTGAAATTCTGTCCCTGCTAACATCTGAGGAAAAACCTTGCAGATTGACTTGCAAAATTTTACTTGTGACTATATATGGGAAATTTAGCTATAAGATGGCTGTCACTACATAGAACAACTTTACAAGCATAAGAAAACACTAGCTTTGCTAAATGCCTTCTAGTTTTTATAAAGAAAAGAATTTACAAATCCAGTTGTTGACACACTAAGGAAAGCAAAACTGCTTGTTTCCCATTTAAGAACACAGCTTCTCTTTTCAGATTAGTAGCAAGGGCATTTCAGAAGGCTAATATAAAGAAAGTCACTTAAGAGTAAGCACATGTTACAGAATAAGATGTACAAGTACTCACTGATTTTGCAAGTTATTTAGCAAATTCTTTTGTTAGACTAAAACAGGTGTTTCCCTTTGTGCAGTGGATTCAAAGTCTCTCTCTGGGAAACACATGAGCTCAACCTCTTAATAAAGTATTAGCTTACAAGCTTTTCTGTATGATCATCACTAAGGACAGTCCTTTCTCTCTTGTACAGTAAGGACAAGATGTCCAAAATATGCGGATCAGTCTGATATTGTAATTAATTGGTAATGATTTTTAATTAGACCTCTAGAAACTGGTTGCTTCTTTCTGGAAGTGTTTATTTTTTTAAAAGAAGGCATGATTCTCAGAGATACAGAAAATGATTCAGTTTCCTCTAGTAGCCTTTGGCTTCCAGGTTTGTGTTTTCACCCTTTTTCAACAGATAAAAACACAGCACTGCATCCTATGACAGACTTCTATAGCACAGCTCATCCCAAAATTTATTTCATAGAATAGCTTAAGTTGTAAGGGACCCTAGAGATCATCTAGTCAATCCTCCCTGCCATGGGCAGGGACGCCTCTCAACTAGACTAGATTGTTCAAGGCCTCATCCAACCTGGCCTTGAACATCTCCAGGGAGAGGGCATCCACAGCCTCTCTGGGAAATCTATTCCAGAGTCTTGCCATCCTTGTACTGAAGGACTTCTTCCTAAGATCTAGTCTAAACCTACTCTCCTTCAATTTAAAACCGTTTCCCTTTGTCCTGTCTCTGGACACTCTTGCGAAAAGTCCCTCTCCAGCCTTCCTGTAGGTTTCCTCCAGGTATTGGAATGCAGGTGTAAGGTCCCTCCGGAGTCTTCTC
>VZZY01013053.1:33973-56494 GCA_013400335.1 Eurystomus gularis | reverse complement strand
CTGTTTTGGTCTATTCTCACGGCTAATCATCTAATTTCCCAGCAGAGAAAAACCCTCTGCTGGTTTCACTCATACTGTCTGGTTGTGAGATTCATCTATATGTCAACTTTAATTCAGGGCCTATTGCTCAGGCCCTAGCACTTCACTACCGCACATAATGCTAACCAGGGAGACAGACGGGGTTTTTCAGGCATCTTAGCACACCTCACTGATAGTAGCTAGACATTAACAGTGAATGAATCCATGATAGCTCATTGCCTCCCATTTGAGTTCTTCAGCAGCAGCATGTTGGATGCTGCTTTCCCACCTCAGGTCCCTATTGACAACTCATTGTAGGTTGACAAAGACCAAGAGCCAAAATTGCTGACCCTTTGCAGTGCCTGCGTCTTCTAACACTCTCTTTGCTGACTACTATGGGAGGGTAGTGGGCACTGAGCAATGGCCTGGGACTAGGAGAAACCCTTTCTCTTTCTGTCCAGGACATCAGGCCAGTTACTCTGTTCCTCTCTCCTCTGACCTCATCTCTATGTGGTCTCTGAGGTGAAGGATGCAGGTGGTAGACATATCCCTGTTAGACTATAGCACCCATGGGAATCAAACACACGAAGAAATTCCAGTCCCCAAATCCTCGAGACTCCTCACTCGATTTAAAAATGCCATAAATACAATGTCATAAATTTATCCTTTTATAGTTAAAAAAAAATAACAATTGTGAGGCAGGTAGGGAAAAGAGGTACATTTTTAGGGAGAATGTTTTGTCTTGTTTTCTAGTTGTAGGGGTTTCTGTTTTGTTGTGTAGGGCTGGAGAATATGCCTTGCAAAACGGGGACAGCTGGTCTGTTACAAATATAAAACCAAAAAAGCTTCACAGAATGGACAAAGACCCAAAAGCTTTGAAAGGGCGTTTTACTTAGGTTTTCATACAATCATTTTATAATACAAGTATATGCATGACATTAAGTGCAGTTGACCTTTCTCTTTTATTTGTTTTTAATACATCTCAAAGACAGGCTTTTGGAATATGTTATACTTCTGCACTTGGTTTCTTAAATGAGTTGAATAACCTATCTTTTCCATTAGAGACCTATAATCATTAGCCTGCCTCCCACTACACAAGGAGCAGAGTCAGAGCTGTGCCCCAAGTGCACCAACTCCTTTCTCCCAGAAAATCACCTTACTACCTCTGCCAGCTCTAAGCTTCAGCTTGTGTTTCCACCACCAAAGAGCTGCCCACAGCTCCAGTTTTCCCCCTCAGTACAAACTGTTCCAGACCTCCCTCCTCTGAAGGCTGCAAGTCTTCATTTCTCTTCCTCTAAATGCCTCTGTCAGTTAGCTATGTGATGCAAACAGCTGCTCAGATACACACCAGAGTGTAGCCAATGCATTCTCCCCAAACAATAAGCTGTCACCTTTGCTGTGGTGAAGTCCCCAGAATATGGCACACGTATCGCCTCCGGGAACTTGGCTCTGTTGGTTTGTCATCCTGTGCAGCTGGGGAATAAGAGGTTTCTATTGAATGTCAACTCTTATTTATTAGAACTTGCAGTCAAACAATAGCCCACACACAGAGAACGTCTGAAAGACCAAAAAAAAAGCATGCAACTCTGTAAACACCTCAGTGTTGGTTTTCTGTGTCTGTGAAGGCAGAGGACACTCTCTACTTCATACTTGACATACTAGTTCTAGACTTCTGCCTATTAACCACTTTGATTCCCTGGATTCCTGGTTAAAGATACGTCTATGTCCTCTTTCCTGGGAACCACAAAAAGCAGAAATACAGGCTATGTTGAATGGCCACACTCCTACAGAAGCTTTCTCTGTTGAGCAGGTACTATCTCCCAGTGCTACACTAGTTTCTGTTTATCCTCTCTTGTGGCTGATCCAGTGCAGATGTGCCATGAACTGCCAGCGAATTGTAAGAAATAACATACGTTATGTTTGTTTTCATGTTGTGAAGTAAAAAGCATTACACAAGCCCATGTGACTTGGGGTGGGGGGGAGGTCATCAATTTTCTCTAGTTCAAAAGCAGGCAATTTTACTTATAGGCAAACATCTTCTGAAGCCATGCAAATATTTTTAGATATATTTTGTCGAAAGTTTGAAAATTAGGTCCATGACCCCCAAATAAAAATACTTTTCAGCATGAAATGCATTTCTGATGGAGAGAATTGTTACTTTTTCTGAAAATTCAAAAAGCAGGAAATTGCAAAAGCTGGGAGGTGACTGCCAATGTCCTCAGAGTGCTTGCCTTCACAGACTCACCTTGAAGGAAGCTAAAAGGCAAAGGAAAGGCAGATAGAACAGGAGTGGCACTACCATGTCCAGCATTACCTGATGAAGAGCCTCAATATCAAGGTAGATTATTGTCCTAAGTGATGCCACTAAAAAGCCAGACTCATATGCTTTAAAATTTCACTCAATTCAGAGCTACTGCAACTGGAAAAGGATGTAGAAACTGGTGAAACGGCATATCAAAGGGCAGATCAACCCATTCTTTCTTCCAAACAGAAGTGGACCACATTGAACAGTAAATATAGCACTCAAAATCTTGCCTAGGGCATGGGGTTTAGATCTACTGTTAGGTATATTATTGGTCTATTTCTACCATCTGTTCAAATTTATTTGAACATAATTTTGCCCCCTTTTTCCTTCAGAGGTGTCCAACACTCACGAGCATGGGCTGGCATGTGAAGACAGTCACATGCTATTATTGCAATGCTCCTTATGGCATTTATTCAAGCTTTGCAAACAACTGGTGCTTTTAGAAAAATTGGTTGCTTCTCTGTGGGCCCCTTTTATGTGCCTCAGATCAGGCACCTGAAATCACCAGTGTTGCCAGAAGTGATGGCCTCAAGGTTCATGGCTGTTACAAATGCTACCCAAAACAAGAGTGGTATCAGAAAGTGTGCCTGTGCATCTTGAAGTAGCTATAGAGTTCTAACACACTTCAAGGCCCAAATAAAATGTAAAAATTACGTCAAGGAAGGACATTCAAAATTAATAAGAGCAGACATACGATTTAAAGCCACATAATTTTTGTAAAGGCCACCGAGTATGACAAGTGCCTTGAGGAATGCATCCAACACCATCCCTGATAATGGGAAAGGGGAATTTTTGTAAGACATGTTTATAAACATCTTGGGGAATCACTTAAGTGATAGGAATGCTCTGTTGCTCATTTCATTATATAGACAGTCTGACTGAAAATCTAAATCCTGGGCTGTATGCATTTTTCCCCTTCTTCTGCACTTATTGTTTTAAGCTTTTTTCTAATTAAGTCATGCAAAGCATCTCCAAAGAAAAGTTTATATGACATTGTTCCCACAAGGATTTTTGCCAAGAAAATGAGCAGGGCAGATGCTGGGTAACTTGATTCACTCACTCAACAAAAAGCCAAGTGGATGACTTGGTTTTCCTCTGAGGTGCAGATCGTCTCTTTCCTCCATGCTTTCTTGGACCTGCATGGACCATACGCCTAATACAAACTGTTGCTGAATTTCTATTAACCTGGTCCTGTCTGGAAGTCAAGGAGTGGTTTGCCACTGACTTCAAGAGCTCCAACCACTGTCTCTTCTTCCTCTAAATCAGTTCTTACCAGTTTTTCTAGCTGAACCTGGTTTGTATCCTTCTACTTCTATGTCCTGCTAATGCCTCACTTATACCCTAGTTCCATTCAGGTAAAAAGAAGGGATATAACAAGTTCAAGGGCTCAGTGGAAAGCAAATTTTTACTTCTCTTTTTGGATGGGGAAATTAGGTATTCAATCAACATTTTTGTGCAGCATGATTCCCTCAGATTGTTCTGGTATTTCATGTTAAAGACAAAAACTGGGGGAAATGTGGGGGTTTTCCAAACAAAAAATGTTTTACTGAAAGCGCAGAAGATTATTAACCCCTGCTATACTTTATGCAGAGGTGAAGAAAGTTCTTTTCCAACTGCTTCTGACAGAAACTTGCAAGACCTTTCAGGGGGAAAAAGTTAACTTAGATCAAAGAGTTTGCTTCTGATCCTCTCCCTCTAATCCATGGAAACAACTCTACATTCCCTCATGGATTATATCTTCAGACATCACTTTCTGTTCATAGTGGGATTAATCTCAACTATCTACAGCAAAATGTCTTGTTTATTCACATTACAATGCAGACCTTTGGAGTTACTCTACTAAAGGGGACAGATCTCTGCTGTTTCACTACCAGTGGCCTTTCTTTCATAAATTGAAACCTATGATAACTGGTTAAAAGAGACCTTATTACATGAAATATCACCACTTGTTGCTGTTCTGTGTGGTGGCTTTTTATTGTATTCAGTTTGTATAAGCCATTTTGTATTCACTTTGTATAAGTCTGTGTCCCTACAGCCATATGTGAACTGTAGAAAAAGAGAACCAGAAAGTAATCTTTTTTCTTCTTTTTCTTTTTTTTAAGAAATTGCATCTCTTACACGTTTCATAAATGAGTATATTTAGGGTTAATTTCAGTTACTAAGGAACTTCTTAACATTGCCCTTTAGGCACAAACATGTCCCCATGTGTTAAAGAGAAAGAATGAAAATTCTTTCTTCTGGGATTCTGCTGGAATTCTTGGAATTGCTATAGATAAAAAGGTAACTTAATGTATTAGATTATAAATCAAAATTTGTATGTTCAGAGATTAATTTCTTGTATCATGATCTTCATTCACTGTGATTTCAGACATTTAAAAACTCTCCACCTTAAAGTAGATGGCAATTGATTTCTCTTTCTGTCAAAATGGTATAAAGAGCAAAATATCTGGAGGAATTAAATGGTGATGTCATTCCAAGAGGGAAACACATATCAGCTGTGAAACTCTCTGTTTCTCACTCCACCTTGAAAATATTTGGGTACTCCTGAGAAAACAAATATGTATTTGATGGCAACTTGGACAGAATAGTGCTACACAGAAACAAGAGAGAATGAAACATCAACACACCCTGGGTACACTGAAGCTATTTCCCAGCATAAACTGTAGTATGTAATGTACTAATTCCCTTTTCTTTTGGTGAGAAAAGAAAATCAGAGTTGTAAACTCAAGCTGTGCTCCCTCTGATATATCTGGCTCGAGCTGAAAAAGATCTGACTCCTATATTGATAAACCAGGCTTTCTTGTGTTATGCCAGCTAGGACCTTTAAAACTCTGAATTTAAAAGCTACATAAAATAAACAACTTAAGTGTACGCAAACACATTGTTATATGGCTAGGAAAAGGATAATAAAGCAGAAAAAAAAAAAATTACTGCAAAGCTAAGACTAAGGCCTGGAGTTTGTGAAAGGTGAGTTTGAGTGCTGGCTTCATACCAAGCTGCGCACTCCCCTCCACTCCCCCAACCCCCGCCGACCACCACCCCCTTTCCCTGTTCCTAAGGAAACTGACCATAATTTAAGGACTTAAGCAAGTTTCATGTTAAAAAAAAAATAGCCTACCTAGCAATCCTGAGGGTGCAACTTGACTGGCTGCTTAGCAGTCATCTTAGGGCACAGGGCTTTCTTATCCCTTCATCCAGATGAAGAATGACCATGCCTCACTGATGACTTGGCAGGAATCAGAGGTCCTAACAGGCAATTTGACATTTGTTTCTAATGTAGGACACCAAAGCAGTACATCTTTCATGACTACCACAAAATCAGCACAAAGGAACTTGGCCTTTTAGTTTCACAGTTTCATGTAGACATGCAGGACTGAATATTTATTCACTCAGTTGCCTAGCTGTGTTTTTCAGGCCCAAGTAAAAAGTTGAAGCAGAAAGCCTAACCCTGAAGCTGAGTATCTAGAAGTTTAACACCCGCACCCACCTTTTTCTTCTCTAGTAATGTGTGCAAGTACATAGAAAATGTTAAAGCCAGAACCAGACACCAATTCTGGGTGTCTTGTCACAGAATCACAGAATAATTTAGGTCAGAAGGGACCTCCACAGGTCATTCTGTCCTATTCTCTGCTCAAAGTGGGTCTAACTAGACAAGGTTGTTGAGAAAAGTGTCCCTCTCAATCTTGAACCAGTGAAAACAGCATTGAATACCCATGTCGTTCCCATGCTCCTTGTCACTAGGTCTCTGTTCCACTAAGCAGTGAGCTCATGGTCAGTGGGCCTTCCTTTTGCTGCTAATGTTCCTATAGAAAGACACTGTTGCTCTTTACCTTCCCTGAGGGTTTTAGCTCTTAATGAGCTTTGGCTTTCCTGATACCATTCCTACACTCATGAGCAATGTCTTTGTATCTTATGAGTAGCTTGTCAACGCTTTCCACTTCCTCTCTGCGTGTCAGCTCAGACTGTGGTGACCCATTGCCAGAGTTCCTCAACTGCCTGCACATTATAGTATAAGCATCATTCATATTTGGAGGACCATTCTCACGCTCTGAAGAGGCTGTCCTTGAAGAGCAGCTGGTTTCATCTCTGTCCTTTCGACCCCCACAAGGGCATTTTTCCATGACAGCATGCAAAGCAGGTCCCTGCACAGCCTAAAATCTGCTCTTTTGAGGTCCAGGCTTGCCATTCTGGTCTTTGTCTTGCTCACTCCTCTCAGGAACTTAAGCACCACAGCCTCATAGTCCCTGCAGCCAGGACTGCCCTCAGCCTTCACAGCTGTTCTCACTTGTTCATGAGTATGAGGTCCAACAGAGCATCTCCACTAATCAGTTCATGAACAGCATGCATCATGAAATTGTCCTCCATAAGCTCCAGAAATCTTCTGGAATACTTGAAACTTTGTCAGGTGTCTTTGCCACACTGCACCCTGTCTTTCAAATCAATGGTCACGTAAGCACACAAAAAAACTGATAGATTTTTGCTTTGCTCTGCAAAGAAAGACTGAATTGTGCATCTTCAGAGGCATAAGTGCATGGATGAACTCTGCTTAATTCATTACAGTGACACATAAAGGACATATTGTGGAGTGGGAAGATTCTCATCCAGTTGTCCCTTTTGTTTAATTAAAAGATATTTGGTAGCCACAAAGTTAGACACAAATTCAGTTTTACTGAATGTCTGTTTATGAATTATATGCCCCACTAGAACAGTGTCTATCTCTCATGAAAGAATGGAAATATGAGTCAAGCTCTCAGGGCCACACAAAGCTGGGAGAAAGGAAACCTATATTTTCCTGAAGTTTTTTTGCTGAGGACTCTGTTCCACAGATCAGGCACATCTCATGCCCAACACCAACACAAATCTCAAGCTGTCACCAATAGGTAGCTTCATCTGATATTCACTTCCAAAGCGAAAGCCCAGGCTTCATTTTATCAGAAGCAGAGTGGGATCACAAAGGTCTTGGAGGGGGCAGCTAAGCATATGTCCCTGAAAAAAAGGACCAGATTGATACCTTTACATGTGGCTGAGTTCCTCACACCATTCTTCCCATCTTTATTAATTACCCCTGCATCTTCTGCTTTTGTCCATGATTTCACTTGCATGATTGCATCCATCTCTGCCGTGGGCTAAGCTAGGATACAGTTAATTTTCACCAGAAGTTGAGAGGGGGCCACAGCCAGGATAGACACCCGAACCAGCCAATGAGACAGTCGACACCATACTGATGTCATGCCCACTATACAAGGGTGGAGTGTGGGCCAGGCAATGCAGGTTTAGGATGTTCGGTGTGTTTTATTTCACTAGCCATTATTGTTATTACTGTTGTTTCTTTTCCTCTTGCATTGTTCTATCAAATTCTCCTTACCTCAGCCCACAGGGTTTTGCCTTTTTCTCCCTATTCTCCTTCCCATCCCACTGAGGAGAGGAGGGGGGAGTGAGTGAGCAGCTACTTGGTGCTCAGCTCCCAGCTGGGTCTATACCACAAAAATCTCTCATCACCAGACTGTGCGGTCTCACTCACTGACCTCAATGACAGTCTTTGTGGAGGAAGAGGAGAGGATGCAACCCAGCCTCTGTGATCAGATTCTCCTGCAAAGAATGAACTGCCACTTTACATGATGTAATGCCAGCACAGCAGTACTGAGAGCAGCATACTGAATTCAGAGTCACTGCAGCTTGCAGGAAAATACCTTTTCCTTAACAGCAGGCTGTATCACGTAGTCCTGCAATAAGTGGTTTGCCAGGCAGAGCTACCATGTGGCAAAGCAGGTTGTTTTCCTAGAATTAAAGTCTGAAACACAAACTAAGCACTACTGGGTTGCCCTACAGCTTTGCCAAAAGCAGCAAACTAGACACAGCATGACAAAGCTTAAAAATACAGGCTGTGTGAGCCAACTGCCTGGAGCTAGCCTTAAGAATTTGATTTTTAAAGTCTTCATCCATCTCAGCTCACATACAGTAGTAATGCCTTGAGAGGGCCATCAAAGTTTGCCCATTTCCCTTCATTCACTGCCCAGTGCTTGCCTGTCTGCTTTGGAGACTGAAGGCCTGCTGCAGAGCTTGGCTGGTGCAGAATGCCCAGGAATGGGAGAGAGACTATGTGCCTGCCCATGGGAAAGGAGAGAGTCCAGGGCAGGTCCTCATGGTTCAGCTGCTATCTGTCCTGCCAAAACAGCTGGAAACTCCAGATACCCTTTTGGTTTGCTAATGTGGACTAGGTACACAGTGTAAGAAGGTGAGGAGAGACTTGGTCTTAGGGACGTTAGGCTCCACTTTTTACTTCTTCCACAGGCAGCCTCAGCCAAGGCACTGAAAAGTGTTTTAGTCTCTCCCTTTGGCAGCAATAAGAGTTTGACACCAAAGTAACTATAAGAATGGGAGTGTTACCCATGTGTATAACCTCTATGGGATGACATTCATATGCAATCAGGATTGTGAACTGAGGAAATACCCAAAAAGGATCTGTCATAAGTACAGATTTGAAGAAAGCTTTATAGAATTAGTTGCAGCCTTCTGCCTAAGAAAGCAAGATGTATCTTCTGGTAGTAACAGCCCACTAAATTGTTTAGAGGAAAGGGTTTAATAAAATAGCCTTCTACCAGGATGAATCAATTCACTCTGTTGCAGAGATGTTTTACAGACGTTTTATCCAAAGCTCTGCCAAATGCTACTCATAAATCACAGCAAGTTTCATCCTTTTCTCTCACCACAGCAGTAAGTCACTTCTCCCATTCCTCTTACCCAACCACCGCAAACCCTTAGTGTTGGGCTTTAATTATAAGACCAGGTCTGAGGCTAAAAGAAACTTGTTTATCTGAGTACCACTAGTCGTGCAGAACTAGATGCTGTTTTTGTTAAAAATGCTAAAAGACTTCGTTATTGTTCAGACACAAGGATGGTTTAGGATGAAATGAGACAGAATTTGAACCTGTGCTCTAAGCAGTGCATGACAGCAGCAAACAGCAATGGATATCTCACTTGACCCAGCTCTTTTCAATGTACTTTCTATTCCTTAGCATAGGGAAGGGTTCCCACCAGAAAATTTCACAGCACAGCTCAGTGGCCAAGAGCTGTGTTTCAGTCCCAGAAGGCAACTGCTGCAGCCCTCCAGATCAGGAAGAGCAGGCACAAAGACCACCTGCATGCAGGAAGACTTGTATTTGGAGAAAGGCCAACATGCACACAGCAGCAAGAGGAGGCTGAGGACAAGGGACCTGGCATCTTCTGTGTGCTCATCTCACTTGTTCTTCGGGGACTCTCAGACTTTTACCTGAGTGGAAGGCAGTTTGGGTTTTCAAAGCACTTTCTCTTTCAAAGACCTCAAGGCAACTTTATAAGGCAGAAGCCCTTACAAAAGGTACCACATACATAATTTGTATCTTGGTAACAGGATCACAGTCGGAAGATGAAGAACATAGATGTAGGAGAGGGTTCACGTTATGGCTGTGGCTGTGGCTGTGGCTGTGGCTGTGGCTGTGGCTCCCCAGTGGTGAATGCCCAGTTCCTTTCAATGACTCATGACCTTTCATTTCCTGTTCTGATCAGGCCAGGAGGTGAATTACCAAAAATGACAAAAGCAAAAAAATATCATTGCTTGTCCCTATGTTTGGTCGCTGGATCTCCAGAGGCAGCGGGATGGATGGCAGAGGGCTGGCAACAAAGACCACACTCAGTTCCAGGTCCTGGAGCCTGACATGAAGTATGCTGTGGGATTTCTACACAGAAAGCAGTTCCTTGTGAGATTTACACTGTCAAACCTCAAGCCTGCAGTGCCTGTACAGGCCTGGGGCAGAATCCCATCTCAATATGGCTTTGCTGTTGATGGCAGTGTTTGAGCTGGCAGATCAAATTGGAGAGTCCAAGCCAAGATGAAAATGGCAAGGGATGAAAGAGCAACAGTGGGGGGCTTGACCACACGCCACTTCTGATCCTTCCCTGCCTCCTACCACTGCTGCCGTACCAGCTGAACTTGTCCACAGAAGGGAAATGGTTAATGTTTCAGGGTGCCCAAAGGCAGTCTGGTTATGCTGTTATCCCAGCACAGGACAGGAGGAAAAGAGGGAAAACTCTGCCAAACTTGCATCATGGACAAAGCAAAAGCTGGCTCCTCTATCAGGTTTGAAAGAACTCTGATAAATAGAGTTGATAGATGGTCTCCAGTGGTTCCTCACCTGCATGAAAACCCCTTTCCCTTTTTTGTGTATCTGTCCCTATCCCATTCCTCTTCCAGAGACAGCAAGTCACTGCACTCTTCACAGAAGGTTTAGCTCTTTGGCAGACAGTACTACTCATGAGAGGTTTCTCAGGCAAGAGCATCATCTCATCAGGCTACTTGTCTCTCTTCCTCTTTCATCTTGTTTGTTTTCCATTCATATCCAGGGAACGCATCTCCTTGTCAGATTATTTGCATGTTTTGCAATAGGGGCTGATGGTGTAAATGACAGGTAGTGCACGTTGTCTATTATTTATGCAACATATTATTTACCTCCAGGTTATTTACCTTGTATTATATATTAAGTTCTTCCCTATTCAGACCTTGGCCCAGCACTAAACTCAAAGGAAAACCTAAGTTTAAGAACTGCAGATGTGCTTTTGAATGGCTGGGGCAAAAGAAAAGACTAAACTATTAGTTTAGAAATTAGGAGCTCTGATCTGATCCTTGACTTGCTGCTGGCCCATTATAGTGTCTTGGGCAAACCACTTTGTCCCCAACAGGCAGTAGAGAGGTGTGTTTGTACAGCTGCATGCACAGTGAAGTTCTATGGTCTGCTGTCATCAGGATAACTTATTGTTCAACAGAGTGAGATAATTTTCCCTCTCTTGGTTTTACGAGGTGAAGCATCCTTCCTTGGGATACAACTGCAGGAGGCAGTCAAGCACCCTTCAGCACCTTTCTAGACTTAAGTGTCTATCAGAAAGGATGGGACAAAGGTAGTATTCAGAAAGAATCCAGAGGTATCCTTACTTTATTGCTAAAAACCCAGTCTAGTTCACAGTTCAGGCTGAGGCTGTGGCTGGAGCCTGTTACAGAAATACACACTCAGTATAGCTCCAGCGCCCTGGTCAAAGCTGAGCAAAAAACTAAGCAGACATCTGAATGGATAGTTAAATTCCTGTTTAAAGATGGCATTTTCAGAGCCCAGTGCCAAACAGCCCCACCAAATCAGACATCTAGCTAGACTGGTCACTTGGTGCATCACAGGTTTTAAGGAGTTCATGGATGTTTTAATAGCTCAGTAGTTACAGGGTGTTAAAAGGAGAGAATCGTAGTTATGCACGTGGACTGTAAGAAGTCTGTATTGTTCCTGTGCTCATAAATCCTGTCTCTAATGTGCTAATGACATCTATTGGTCGTATATTGGCCCTTATAAAACAATCTTTAAATAGGACCACAGTATGAAGTGTGACTGCACTGAATGGGCAAAATGCCATTTTGGCCTTAAGGACATGCTGACAGAGAACTTTTTCTTTTTGCCCCTTTAAGCTATCAGATTAAATAAGTCTTGCCACTGTGCCACATCACTGAAATCATAGAAGGCCACAGAAAGTTGCTTACGAAGTAGCTCATTAAAGATCATTCACTGAATGAATCTATACACAAGTTGGTATAGTTGCAGGTCTGGGAAATTTACCACTGATTCTTTGGCCATGAAGATGTGTAAGCAGAATGAAAGAAGATAAAATTCCCTGAATCAGTTTAAAACTAAATGGGTGCTTGTCAATTAGTCACAAGGCATTGGTGATAGTCACTGTGGGAGGTAATTATCACATTGGGGAAAAAAAAACCCAAGATACTTGTGATACAGGTCCAGTGAAGCAAAGGCCTTGTGATTAATTTACCAGTGTAATTTTCAGTTCTTCTTGATTATCTCCCACTTCTACTTCCCTTCACAAGGTCCTACAGTTACTAATACCTGAATTTAAAGACCTGCTTTCTTTTAGAAGGAGCCTCATCTTCCACATTGCCACAGGGCAAACAAAATCTTCGCCCACTATCCATAAACTTGGCTCCTTCTTCAGAAGAGAGGAAACTTCAAGGTGTGAAATGAGAAACTGTCATGACCTATAAAGCAACAATTGCATTGAGATCCCCTCTCTTGCTCCAAGAATAATGTTTTCACAGAAGAATATGCATTACATTTTTTCAGTTATGTAGGCCAGTGGCATTTTTGCACAGACTGAAATCTAAACTAAATTCTCAATTTCTTTAATTTTTTTGAACACTTATTTACTTTGACTGCTATAGAGTACCGCCCTGATAATAATAACTTTTACAGAATCCTTGTCAAAAAATAATTTGACCATCTCAAAACACTTCATAGACTCAGCAACGTGATATGCAAGCCATACGCAAGGATCACATTGCATCACCAACCAGAAAAAGGCAAGCATCTCTGTGATGATAGAAAGCGACTCTTTGAACAATGCATACTAACATTACTCAATAGCTCAGAAAAGGAAGTGAAAACTAAATGATTGCATCTAATTGAAACTGCAAGGGGAATTTTGAGCAACAGAATTCAATTACCCAAGTTGGAACTTAATCAGTAGCTAAGCTGAATGTTCTACCTGCTACAAAGAAGATGCCAAAAGTATTCCAAATTTGGACCGACTTAAGTAACAAATATCAAAGATAAGCTTGAAAAGTTAATAGGAACTATAATTTTGTTTACATTTTCTTTCTTTCTTCCTTTTTAATTTTCTTATCTCTGTGCAGCAAAGAAAAATGTAAATACATATTAAACATCACAATATGTGCCCAAGCATGTAGACAGGCTCTATCTATATCTCTGAATGGCAACACTTGTCCAGCCACCCCATGGCTTTAATAGCTCTTACTGTCCCGGGTGGCAGTGCTGATGCTCCACCAGTATTGGTCTCTGAGAATTGGAGAGACCTGATTCATTGCCTGAATCTCCCATGTCCAGACAGCAACAATGTTGTTATTCACACAGCAGGAAATGTTCAGCCTCTTTTGAAATGCAGGAGACAGGCCAAGGAGCTTTTTCTTCTAAGCAAACTAGAACATCTGACAAGGACTACCCTAACCAAGTCCTATCTGCAACTGTGCATTTATCACACCAGCTGCATCTCCTGAGCAGTCACTGAAGAAAACTAGATGCTAGAGTGCCTAGGGAAAATTAATCTGGGCCTAAATATCGAGGCCATCACCATGTCTCCTATCAGCCCTCCAGAGTAAAGCGAACAGAGGCGTGCCAAGGGGTTCTGATCCTTACAACTCTCAATGGATTGTCTTGCTTACCAACTACATATGGAGCTGCTGCTGAAGGGAATTAAGCCCACACTGCCCCACAGGGTAGGTCTGGAAAGACAAAAACTTTTGAGAAGTCCAAAAAACCGTGCTGTGTTATCAACAGCTTACTGGTGATGGATGAAGCTGAGAAGGTTGCTTGGCTGAGGGAAGACAGAGGTGAACAAATCCTGCCTGCTGCTGTGCCAGGGGATAGAGCCTTTATGAGAAGAAATCACACAGTGATGTGTCTCTGCTATATGTGAACCTAACTATTCTCCATAGCTGAACAAACAGCCTTTCACAGCCTCCGGTTAGTCCTGTGACACAGCTTTCACCCAGAACTTCAGTGCTAAAACTGACATCATGATATTTTGTAATAGCATAGACTGCTTGGACCAGTCCTACACTTCTGGAAATAGAAGACACCTTCTACAGACAGAAAGTGCAGTTCACAGTGCAGAGAAGGAGTAAATGTGCATACATTAGACAGTTGTTCAATTCACCTTGCTTCTGGGAAGTCCTAGATGACCCAGTTAATCTATCCAGCTGCAAAATAAATAGGATGAGTGCAACCTGTCCAGCTGAGGTAGCTGAACTTCTGCAGCAGTCAAGAGCTAGGAAAGGTGATGTTTCTGTGCAACTTGTGTTCAGAGCCAGGTACAAGGGGGGAGGGCTCAGAGTTCACAGGGAACTGGCAGGATAAATCAATTCTACTTTTAAAAAACATGGGGCTGCATCCTCATCAGAAGTAGGAGGGGATGCCCCTGGTTGCTTGTGATCATCGATCAAGACTACACAGCTCAACAATGGGGGAGAAAAGAGAGTAAAGGGAAAATAGAAACTATAGGTACATTTACATATGCATCCACATCCACATCCACATATAGTACATACATATTGCAGAAGCCTTTTTCTTTTATAAATCTAGGAGAAATCTCTCTGACGTCTCCCATAAAAATTGCTCACAAAATCATAATTAAAACTCTATGACCGAGGACATTTTCTTATCACACCATGAGTAGCCTCCCAAAATAGTTCAGCAGCGTTTGCTTCTGCTTTGCTAAAACTGGATAGTAACTGCTCCTTCCCATCATTACGAGCTGCTGTAGCTGCTGCCTTGTCCTGTAATCACCAGTTGTGGCTGGCTGGCTGCAACCGCTTGCAGATCTGGCTGCTAAAGACAGACAGCAAATGCAGCAAATGAGAAAATACAAATGGCTTGATTGCCTGAAGACCATATCTAGCTCCTGGAAAGGGGCAGGTCTCTCCCGCGCACTGTCTAGCTGTGGTGAGTCAGTTATCTGCTAACAGTAGCAGGTTGTGCAACAGGCACAGCTCTTCCAGCGGATGGCCCTCTCAGAAACTAAGTCACAAGTTTCATTTCCATTGCCCAAAGTGAAGAGTCTTTTTTTTTTTCCAATTATTTTTTCTTTCCTTCTCTGCACTGAGGTTATCCCTTTGGAATACCAGAGGCTGCTGCGGATTTATTCTGCTGTTTTCCCAGGAGCCAGACTAGTTGCCTACCCTCAAGAGGGTGAAGGGGACACTGGTGCCTGCCGCTCAGAAGGATTTTCTGCCCTACCATCTACTTTGTCAATGGGGATACGAGAGGACCAAGAACAGCAGGGAATTGCCTAGCTTCCTTACCCTGAAAGCTGCTCTGCTGCAACCCTCTTGTCCCTTTCTGCTACAACCAGTGTGTACTTTTGATAGGCAAATGCCAGAGCTGGACCAGAATGAGAGAGAGTTCCTTCCTCCCTCCTTCTCTGCTCCTTTCCCAGTCTTGTCTAGCACCGCAGTGGCCCTCAGGATGTGCTGGGTACCTCTGCCATGGGGCCCAGCTCAGGGCTGCAACAACTCAGCTGTAGTCAGATGCTTGCTGAGAAACAGATAGTTGGGTGGTGTAGGTACCCATGACGGACATGTTGGACGAGCAGGTACCTCTGTGAGAGGAGAGGATAACGACCAAGGTTATATTAATACATATCCAATCCTTGGGGGTCTGAAGCGGTACTCATGATTTGTTTGGTTCATCAGGTTGGCCACAGGGTTCAGGCCAATACAATGCAAGTACAAGTTTTCTCAGGGTAGAATCCATTACCACCAACCTCACCTTCAAGCACCTGCTTGCTGCCTTTGGGAGGAGCCACTGCAATGGTTTTTTCTGCCTTGGCCCTGCAGTGTTCTGTGGCTGAAATGCTCGCCACAGCTGAAAGGGGTTTGTTCCTTAGCAATGTTTACAGACTGTGTTCTTTGGCCATTGACCAGCTTCTTCTTTCTTTGGCATTGTGAAATCTGCTTCTTGCCATGGGGAATAGTCAGTGCTGGAAAGTAGAGTTCCAGTGTGGAGCTGTCGGCTCTTACAGCTTTTTATCACAAACTTCATAATATCTGATGTTCTGTTTAAAGCTCCAGTTCCTGTCAGCTAGCAGTTACAAAACAATATCAAAGGTTGGGTTTTTTTTTTTTCAGTATGAAATAATTCTCTTGCTCTCATAGTTGCAGAGAAAAGCCTGAAAACATGGCCCAGGGCTCCAGAACCAGACAAGCAAATAAAACTTCATATTTATATTGTATTTCCATTTCATTTGTAAGACAGCCTCACCAGCACTTCAAAACTGGCGACACCACAGTGTTTTCATCTGTGGCTGAGAAGCACAAAAGGCCAGCTCTCCAACAAGATTATAGCTCTGCTGGTTTCTCAAGATCATACTCTGCATGACCCGAACATACTTATTAAATTCCCCTGCTTAGAAAAAGGCAAATATTTTTTTTTCTTTGAAGAAGCACATGGTTCTGGGCTTGTCACTGTCTCTGGCTCACTGGTGACTCTAGAAAAGCTCCATGCTGGCAGCAGTCTGCACAGGGAAAGCTCATTCTCAATTTCAGGAACAAATCTGTCAGTTTCTAAATGTGGGTACTAGCCATGCTCTGGTTTCCACCATGCTAGCCCTGCATGCTGAACTTGGCCTGCAAATTTGGCTCACCCCTCGCAGGTGTAGTGGGCCATGCCTTCATATGCTGCTGTGTTGCAGTAGCTGCTGTAAGAAGCCCTATTTCCAAAGCACCATTGCAGTCTGGAAGTAGAGTTGAGAAGTAAGAGCTAATGTAGTAACACTGTGTTTGTGCTAGTGTCCCAAGCATGGAGAGTCTTTTCAAAACTGGATATAGTTAAAAAGGCAGTGGTTGCCAAAATGTAAAGGTACATGTATACAAGCACAATGAGTAGGTCTGCTCTCCAGCCTTGAGGACAACAGGCACCATTTAATCACATACACATTACTGACTTCTCTTCAAATCCCAGCTGCCTGCTGGTTAAGTTCCCTGGCCTGGGCCAAACCCTGTGTCAAGAACAGAAATGGTTCAGAGCTTGTCATCTTGGGGCAGGGACAGTCACAGCAGCTTCACAACATGGGCAACTGAGCTCTTGTGTCTGGGCATGAGATCTGCCCTTCTTCCCTTTGCTTTCATAAATATAGCCTAGAAAGTCATCACACTGCCATGATTATGGCATGCCAGTTCCTGTACCCATGGGCACCTAAGGGCACCTTGCTTTCAACTAATTTGCATAGGGTAGGTACACTTTTAGTTCTGGTCCACTCAAGTGCACATGGCAAGGAATCTGTTGGAAAGCCGTCTGTCCACTTCACTTGCTCAGGTTTCTTTCAGAAGAAACCCAGGAGGAAACCAGCATGCACATCAGAGTACATCCCTCATGCAGTGTGGATGTCACAGATGTACCCACTCCAGACAGGGTAGGACAGAAAGCATTCCTGAAGAAATTCAGAGAGGCAGTTAATAATGTGTTCCCCTTGTCTGTAGCAGGTTGTGTAAGAATCTACGGTTTAAACTGCAGCAAGGAAGAAGGATCTTTCTCGTGGTAAGGGTACTTGCATAGTGGAACAGATCTTCAGGGAGCTTCCATCAGTGGAGGACCTTAAGAACAGGTCAGGCAAACATCTGCAGAAGCTGCATAGAGCTGATCTTGCCTTAGATCTTCTGGCCTCTGTAGATCCCTTCTAACCCTGCTTTTCCTTTTCTGACTGCTTGTCACAGCCCTCCATAACAGACACTAATCAGGTGAAGGCAGTGTTCAAAACACAGCCAGAGTGAGATTCCCACTTATAGCTCTGCATCTATAAAGTAGAGCTTCAACTGCTTTGCCTCACATTGAACAAATCACCAAAAATGAAGAGTGTGTCCTCTTGTGTCCGGCTCTGACCTTTGCTCATCATTGTCAACCAATCTTCTCACGCCTTCTTTTCTTGAGTTGGCTAGCAGGATAGAGACATGATACAAAGTCATTCAGGAGGGTTAGACCTGTGGTTGCACAAGACCTACTTTCATCTTCAGGGTTAAAATGTAACAACCATTTCCAGAACTTATGGACACCAAGATACCCAGAAGCCTTGTGACACAATACTGCTTAGAAAATGGTGTTATAGAATCTAGCCCTCACGATCCACATCCAGCTGCTTCATAAGTCATATTGCCACAAGGTATATCAAAGGCATAAGCAAGGCTAGCTCACTCAGACTTGCTAGGAATCCGCATCCCCTGGAACATGAACCAGAATGTCCTTCCACCTTTGACAGACCCAGATCTTGTGTGGGCATGAGAAGCCAGCTTGGAGAAATTTTATCCACAAAAACAAAATTCTGCCTTTCCAGAGACAAAACAGGACTTTGCAATGTCCGATCCCACAAGTATTCAACAATCAATTTTGTTTCTAAAGCTCTTGATCTTGTATGCTCCTAATGAGTTGGTGTCTAGGTGGGAGGTCTGAGTGCTACACTGTATTCAAAAGAGCAGAGGAAAGAGCACGTTAATGACCATGCTCCAGTCATGGTTTTAATAAAGCAGCAGGTACACTGGAAATATCTCCTCCAGAGTTATCTGCCAAAAAAAGAGTCATGATTGCAAAATATTAAATGTCCTTTATATATTAAAAAAAACCAACAGCCTCTCAATTGCAAACCATGAAAAGAAATAAGAGTCTGAACTGTTAAATAAATAAGAAAGGGGAACTTTGGACAGAAATAAACAATGACTGGCATTTAGGGAACTTAATCTGCATCAGAAAAATCTCCTCCTCATTTGCTCTGGCTTCTAATTTTTTCCATATTTTTGTCATTAGACATTATTAAAGTACTACTGTTCCAGAGCTGGGTGATGAAAGGCTGAGATATGATTCAGCCCCCTACATTACATAAACAAACCTGGGTCATTATGACATCCACTGTGATTTTTTTTCTTCATTTTTTTTGAGTCCTTCACGATACCTCATTATTGGTTGCATAGTAGAAGCTCTGTCAGGTGATCAAATGTAGATTGAGGCCAGCTCTTCAGCTGCTAATGTGGTATAACAGGCTTGCAGCCAGATGTCTGCTTCTAAAACAGCCCTCTGTTCAGTTTTCTTGTAAGTGGCCATGTTGAAACTGCAGCCATTTGAAACAGGATTTTAAAAGCAAACCAGGAAGTGTTAGTTTAAAGTTAGGTCTGATCCGTTAATCAACACTGGAGACAATGATGTCGGTGTGACCGGATGGGCTGACTTATGATTAGTTCAGATTTATCTGAGATAGAACAAAGGGCAGTTAGCTGGTTTAAAGAGTCTCTTTCCCTTTTCCTTTGGCAAAATCCAGACATTGTTCAGAAAGCCAAAAAGAATGCCATTCAAAAGTCTGAGGTAATTTTCAAAGATAAATTTAGTAGGAGGTATAATAAAACAAGAACCAAAAACCAAGTCTCTTCCATCATGGAAAACTTCTTTAGCATTTGGAGGCAAACCAAAGCCAATCAAAATCAACAGAAGGACACTTAACTGAATGAGGCTTGTATCAGACATCATTGTGGTGTTGCAGTCACTGGTTTAAGGGCAGGTGTGTTCCCTAGTCCCTCCAAACCCAGACATTTGAGTGTTAACCTGCACATGTGGGACTACATAAGGAAGTCTGCACAGAGTGAGAAACGCAGCACAAAATATGCCTCCAAAGCCACTGGGATGTTTTATGTAACTATGAGAGGGACATTTCCACCCTGATCACTTTGTGGAGGAATAACAGTACCAGGCTGGCACAAGGAGCCATACAGAGAAGGATGAGGGCAGTACACTTGCTAGTGGGACATACAGTCTATTTCTGACCATCCTTTTACACAAAATCTGATCAACGATGCTTCTTCTGAAGGACAAGCATGGCCAACTGTGTAACTCCCTGTGGAAGTGTCAGTGCAAGCCTCACCACGTCATTAAGTGCCTCAGCTATAATGTCATCTTGTTGCACAATAAATTACTTACCACTCTGACTTAAATTATTTTATTTATTACAACAACAACAAAAGAGGCCCCAGGTAAAAATAAGCTAATGTAAGAGCAGCGTAAAAACAGTCATCTGGCTGCATAAAATTTTTATATATAAACACGCAAAGGGATTTACTTTTCATTTTAATTGGGTGGCCTGCTTATAGTATGGATGGTTGATGGCAATCTATAAGAGAGCATCAAAAGATGTTTAATTTTATGCCACTATTATTTTGGAGAGATTGTAGAAACAGTCTTCTGTAGCCTTTTTGCTGTTATTACTTCCATGCCCTTCAATGATTCTCAGAGCAGCAAAAAAAAAAGAAAAAGGTCTTGCTGACTGCAAAATTTTGCTGTCTGTGCAACTCAGGGTAGATCTTTCAGAGGCACTTGGTGTCAGCATAGCTTCCCTTCTATAGGGCAGCACCTTACCTGGAGACTGTTGCTCTACAGCCTTCAGAAAGGGATGCAGCTCTCAGACTGCCTTACACTGTGGGTGGGCCACATTGCCCTCTGGAAGCGTCCTCTCCCTGGATGACAAATGGAGCAGAGCCCAACACTGAGCTGTTCTTTGAAATATCTGACTTTGAGTTAGTTGAACTTGAAACAACTATTGCACAGTTTCTTTTCCAGTGTCAGTTCATAGTGCATTTTGCCTTTCATGCAGCAGGCTCTTGACTTCTAAACATTTCACTAACCCTGCTGAAGGTTCAGTTCGTATCTTGCTGGTGGCAATGGATGGATACTCTCTGTCTTGCTGGCAGCTGCCACAAACACTGAGAGAACTGTAGAGGATGCAGCAGGACCTAAACAGTGAGAACTTCCTGTGACCATCCTGTGGCATTAACTTCAGGGTAAGCACTAAGCTGATTGCAGGTGGAGATACATTTCTCAGCCTCCACCCCCACACTGTAACTATCCAAGCTTTGGTATCTGCCTCTGCAAGAAGCACAGCTTGGCTGCCCTGTTTGTCCCACGTTGGTTTGATTGCCTCCTCCTAACAGCATCTGAAATTCCCATCAACTTCAGTAGATGGAGGAACAGCTCAGGGGATTGTTCCAAGCATATTAAGTGATTGCCTGCTGACTCATTGCAGTTGAATGCAGAAAATTGGTCAAAATACAAAGGAACCAATACATGTCCACTGAAGCACTGGTGTCCAGCAGACAGACCTGTCCCACACAATGGCCTGGTGAAAGGCAGCTTATTCTGTTTTGTCTTTTGAACCTGCTTTTCTTTCACAGTAATGCAGAACACCAGGCCAGCAGCAGTACTCTCTCTGAAAAACACTGAGGAAAAAGGGGCAGAGTGGTAGCCCAAGATGAGGAAACCCAGCTTGTTACTGGAAGACCTGCACAAATCACCTACACTTCAGCTCCACCCACACATGTAGGTTCTTTGATCTTGGTCACAGTGCAATTTCTGCCTCTCCAGTCTTGTTTGTACCTTTGTTTCTCTCACCAGGGACTCAGTAAGAAAGTGGTTTTACAGACCTGCAACTCGGAAACAGTTTACCTGCCTCCACTGGTGCAACCACAGTCTCAGCTGCTCCTGAAAGGTGGGACATCTGTATGGGATCCAGAAGTACATGCGCAACTGTGAGGAGAAAGAAGAATTTCTCCACGCCATCCCATGTTAAGGTGATCTAAACTGCTTGATGCCATGACCCCACCCCTGTGTCCGGTGCTGACAGTGGTTTGTCTGCTTGGGGGTCTGCACCACCCTCCCTCCACCTGGGCACATGCAGGGCCATGTACTGGGCAGAAACCTCATCTAGGAAACTGCTCCCACAAGGATGTATAATGACAGACATGAGACATCTGTTTTGCTTTTGCAAGCAGTTTGGAAACATCTGCAGCGTTCCAGACGAAGGAGAAGAGAGACAACCCAGAGGACAATGCAGGCTGGCTTTGTGGTTAGAGTACTGTCTGGAGCAGTTAGGAGACCCATATTCTAATTCCTGCTCTGACACCGATTCACTGTGCAATTTCGGGCGAAGCCACTGGCCTGCGCCTTTGTTATTCCAGTTGTAATAATATTTACATCACAGGGGAGTTAGGAGGCTTTTTCAGTTAATGCGTGCAAAGTGTTTTGATATCCTCTGATGGCCGAGGCCTGAGGCAGGCTCTCTGGCCAGGCTCCTGGCCGCTCCCCTCCCACACCCCGCATCCCGCACGCCCGGCACGGGAGCACGGACAGCTGACAGACACCGCACCCCGCAGCCCCCCACCTTCCCAGCCGCTCCCCGCCCCGAACATGGCATCCCTCGGCCGCTGGTGACTCCCAGAGGCTGCTGCCAGGGAGGAGTGCTCCCCACCGTCGCCTCCCGACTCTCCTGCAAAACCTGCGTGTTTTCTCTGGGTGCTGCTTGCCTCTCACAACTTGGTTTTAAAGGGGCTTGCTATAAAACGCTCCTTTGAAAAAACAACAACAACAACAAAAAACCCTAACTGTATCATGTCTGGTATTGTATTTCTATTTTACCATGAGAAAAGAAGCCAAAAGAAGTAAGAACAACACATAATGTGTGGGAGTGTTCTCTTTTCCTTTTTCTCTTTTCTTTTCTTTTTTTTCTTTTCTTTTCTTTTCTTTTCTTTTCTTTTCTTTTCTTTTCTTTTCTTTTCTTTTCTTTTCTTTTCTTTT
>VZZY01013053.1:22828-33374 GCA_013400335.1 Eurystomus gularis | reverse complement strand
CCATGGCTCCAGTACTATTGCAACTACAGTTTCCTTCTCTCTGATCTTTTCCCTACTATGTATTGTCTTAATTCGGAGTAATGAGCTTGTTTGTGTTGAACCTCTTAATATTTTCATATTTGCACCATAACAGCTCTGCTTTTCATCTATCATGCTTAACTTTTCACGTTTTTCTCTTCCTTTTATTTTCTTTCTTCTCCTTCCGTTCATCCTTTCCTTTGGTTTTCCTTCTTTCTTCTTTGTCTATTACTTTTTTCTATTTTTTCTCCCTTTCTTTTCCTTTTTTCTTTTGCTATTTTTCCTTTCTTCTTTCTTTATGCTTAATTCATTCTTTCTTTATTTACCTTCCTTTGTTCTTCTTCCTTTCTTTGTCTTTACCCTCTTCTTTTTCTTTCTCTCTTTTTTTTTTTCCCTCTACTTCTGCTGAAAAAAACTACCAGAGAATGAAGCAAATAATCTGTTACAATTAAAGAGATGTCTCTGGGAAAACACTAGCTGTGAAACATGTTTGCTTTATGAAGTACTCTCATCAGACACCTTGGCACAGAGCCACCTATTTATTTGGGAGAGGGGTAAAAAACACGCAGTGGGGAGACTTTTTGATTGTTGTTGTTATTAGTGGCAAATTCATCTTGCTTTTCCCAGGTTCCCACATGTTTTTAAACCATTACAGTATGTGGTTTCCAACCACGGATGAGTGACTGAGGAAAAATACTCCATCTGTTCAAAAATTGAAAGTAAAGTGTTATCTTTTCCTCCTTTCTCTCTTGCCTTAGGCAAATATGGCAAAGGCCAGTTTGAGCCCGGGGGAGGGAGGGAGGGAGGAAGGCAGGAAGGCAGGCAGGCAGGCAGGCAGACAGGCAGGCAGGAAGGAAGGAAGGAAGGAAGGAAGGAAGGAAGGAAGGAAGGAAGGCAGGCTCAAGGCTTCCACAGTTGGGAAAGTGCTTTTTCCCTGTGAGAGTGCTGAAGTGAAATGCATCCCAGTCTCTCTGTACACTGCTACGAGACATAAACCAAAGAGCAGGGACTTTACTTTTCCTAAGCAGGCAAAAGTACCTGGTATTTAGCTCCCCTCTCTCTGAAATTAGCTTGTCCCAAGGCAGCAAGAGGAATTGTATTAGTTATACATTAATCTCAGAAAATAAGATTTCATCTTCTCTCTTCCTTTCTCCAGAAAGCTGGTGTGGGGAAAGCAGGAAAACTAACAAACTTTCCTGGCACCCCACCAACCTGTACCCCTCCACACCAAGTGCACAAAATACAGTGTATTAGCTTCAAGAGTTTTTTACTTTGAAGAGTGGCCATGGCTTCCTCAATCCTTACTAGAGAAAACTGTTTAATAAATAGCAGGGCATTTATATGTTCCATCTCTCCAAAAGAATTTCACACACAAGCGCAGAACTTTGAGGAACACAGAAAACCCATTTTTAAGCTATCAGGAGCCTCTCAAGCCAGAGGAGCAGCATGGACACACTGCAGACAAAGATCTGCCACCCTAGTCCATACAGGTTGCGTATGCTTTCACTTTTTGGGGTGTTTCAATTTCTTGAAAGCTTGCTAGAGGAAAAGAAAAAATTATCCTATCCTGCAATTAAAGGACAGGTTTTGTGTTTTTCCACCTTGCTGTCTTTCCTGCTCCCTCTAGAAAACATGGAGTTATTAAGTTACTTTTTTAAACAAAACTCATACTGCTCAGCTCCTTCCACGCCGAAGAACTGCTGTGCTTTTTGCAGGCAGCTCTGCACTCGGGAGCTTTTAAGGGTTTCTAATCCTGGAAGGCCATCTGACATCACCCTGCTTCTTGTCTGCTGATGTTTCATACAAGCCTCACATTTCCTTAGTGTTTTTCAGAGCCACCAATTACTGCAGCAATCTTGTGTTTATGTTCTGGTTTTGTGCTTTTTTTTTCTGTCCCCTGATGCTTTCCTGGCTTATGTCCCAACAGGCTGCTCTCTCTTAGATGTGTTTTGTGCCAAGGGTTAAGCTGGACCAGCTTGTTACAAAAGAATTTAAAAAAAAAAAAAGTGGGAGGGAGGAGGGGTTTTTTCCCTAATTTTCTTCATTGACTTCAGGCATCATGTGATCAGGAAGCCTGGCCTCTCTCCATTTCCCTCCCGACTGAAGGGAAACATTGTGTAGCCGTTGCCCTGTAACCGGTGGGATGGCCTTTCGTGGCATTACGTAGGAGGATAAAAATAACCGGGATATTTAAGGCCAGCTGTGGAATCCCAGAGCAGGCAGAGCAAGCCTGGTCAGCCGCCGAGCTCCACTGGCCTCCTCCCTGGCCGCAGGCGCACACACGCACCGGAGTGATGTGCTATATATGATGCAACTGCAAATACATGCCTGGCAGCAGTGCTGAAACAGTGAGACCCTGGGGAGGCTCAGAAGAGAGGAAAAAAAAAAAGAGAGAAATAAATAAAAGAAAGGGAGAACTGGAGAGCTTTTTCTTCTCTTTCAACGCACAGCTTCTCGCACAGCAGATCTTTTTCAAAAAGCCAGTGACTATCCCTGGTATTTTGTGTGCTTGCTTTAAGGGCAGGGACATCAAGAGAAAGTGTGAGACCCTCAGCAGGCTGCCTTCTGCCGGGCTTGCTTTACTTCAGGTGTAAGCCAGTATAACATACCTTTTTCATGGTGTTTTGTAAGGAATAGCAGGAGGAACCTACACTGAGCCCCAAAGAAGGAGAGGCTGGGACAGCACTACATTCCCTTACAGTCTCACTAAGCTCTTTTCTCTGAATCGCAACTGTGGCTAAGTACAATGCACGTCTTGTCTGTTGATTAAAAGTAATTAAATGAAAAGAGCAGCCAGCCCACAAGACTCAAGTAGAAACAGCAGCCTCTTTCTATATTTGGTTCTTTTGGGAGTCACAATTGTCAGGAGTCTTTGGAGGTGATTTTTTTCCTATTTGTTAAGCTTGTTTTCACACTATACCCCACCCCTAAACTTTCCAAAGAATAATACTGGCCAGTGTCTGCCACAGCTGCAGCAATAAGAAGGGGCTGTCACTGCACAGACAGCAGTGCGAGCCCTTGTTTAAAACTGATCATACATGCAAACCAGTGCAACTTCAGCTTTCCTTTGCCATTTGAATGCTAGGACAGTGCATGTGAGGAGAAGCAGAAGATGCCATGAATGGTACTGTTACTCCTGTATTTTGGAGGAGAATCTCCTCACTGCACCAGCACATGTAACCATCCATCCACTCTCCTCCACTCAACGTTGTCAAAGGGGCCTGGAAGGAAAGAAAAGGGAACCCAGGGAACACTTCTCCCTAAATGCTACCCTAGGCACAGATACGTGGCCCCACAGCTTTTCAAAAGCTGCTCCTACTTAAAGGGAAGAGCGCAGCACATGACTAACCCACCTGGAGCGAAGGGATCTAACATCTATGTGCTTTCCAATCACTGTTCCTCGCCTGCTGCCAAAGACTTGCTTGCCCAAATGGGCTCTGCTACCTGCCCACTGCAATGCAGAGGCTCACAGCCCTGCTGCAAACTGCTGCCAAGGGGCCAGGAAACTACTTGTTCTCGGCAGATTGCAAATACCGGAGCAATCTGTTTTCCTGGCATACTCAGTGAACCTTCTAATAAGAAAATACAAGGCTCCATGTCTCCTTCCTGAAATAATGAGTGGCCTCCTCTCCTCTTGTGAAGGAAAGTCAGTTATAAAACTTGATGAGTGACAGAGATTGTTCCCCGAATTATTTCTGTTGTGGAGCTCTGTTAAATGTTAGCCAGAGAATAAAATTACTATCTTTGGTTTACCTTGGAATTTCCCCTTCCACAATCTGTAGGACCTAGTGTAATAAGGATCCAGTTTAGAGAAGTCGTGACAATTATTGGGCACAAACTTAAGCTTTGTTTGTTGTCTATGCAATCATGTGGATTTATTTCAAGGAATTAAGAAGAAAAAAAAAGCGTTAAGGGCATTTTTAAGGGACTACACCTGCCTGGACTTTCTCTTTGGTTTTGCAAGTGCTTATGGTTTTACTAGGTTTATTCTTTCAAGTTGAGTGAAAGAAATACTGAAACCAGCCAGAAAAAAAACACTATTGAGAGGAATGACTAAAGCCTGGGTTTTCAGCCTCACAAGCAGCCCCCCATATACTTCTATAATCATTCATATTTAACAACACAGTATTTGAGAAGCCCTCAGACCAAACAGACTTTGTTTTTATAAACCCTTTATTATATAGGTAACTATTATTCCCACTTCATATAAATGTGGAGCTGCGCAGGAGGAAAAGCAAAGGCCCAATGCCTCATTATCCACTTAAAGTCCCTCCAGTTTCACTGGGAAAATAATCTTACATGTCTGGGCATAAGTGGCAGAGCCTTGGGTGTCCACTCTGCCTACAGTGTGTCCATCTGCTCCCCAGCACTGGAGGACTGTCTCATGAGTCACTTTCACATGTCTAAGTACAGATCTGCTGGATGGGAGATGGTTCCTTCCTTCCTTCCTTCCTTGTTCAGTTGCCTAGAGAGAAGAGACAACTGCAGCATCAGCTCCTCCTGCACAACGATCAGGCTGAAATGTCCTTCAGCCAGAAGAAGCTGTGGATAGCAGCTGAGTATTTCAGCCAGCTGAGTGCAGCCACCTAGATTTATGGCTTCCTGCCCTGGCACTCACGTCCAGAAGTAAGCCCTAGCTGTTCTGGAAACTTGTTAAATCTTTGGGTTTGTCCAGCCACATGAAGTACCACCAAGGTTTTAGGGGCTTAATGGCAGCCACAGCCATGCTTGCATCATTGGGCTGGCTGCTTCCAGCCATTTTGGGTGGCAGGGAAATATGACATGTGGCTGGGGAGATCCATGACTCCTTGGCTTTCCTGGCAGGAGCAGCAAGGCTGGCCATGTAAAACTAGCTCATTAGTCCACCAGGACTACTGTCACTCTCCTCCAGTGCTGGAAGACATCCCCTGGTGAATCTTCCTCAAAGTAGTTAAGGTCATCAGCTTCAGGCCCCTCACTTTCTTGCTGCCACAGGGGTAACGGGAGCTGCACAAAGTGTAGCACGTGCCCACACCTCGTAGCTATTCTTTCATGGAATGAAGCATTCCAGCCTTCCTAGAGGGAGAAGAACAGCCCAAATCACCCCAGCAGATTCAACAGATGGTGTCTACCTGCACCAAAGTCCACTGAGGTGACAGTGAACTGCACAGGAAAATCAGGCTTTGGAGGCACCCAGCCCTTGAGCTGCTGCACGTTTCCATCCACTGACTAGGTGGGGATAACCCACCTACCGTGGTATCAGCACATAGAGCCACTTGGCATTAAGCAATTTCACCCTATGCTGTCACAGCCATGTGAAGAGGATGGCAGGCAGGGGTGTGTGTTTGAGTGCTGTCATGCAGCCAAATCTTCTCTGCAGCAAACACAACCCAGCAAGTTTCATATGCTTTGGAGTTTTGGAACAAAAGTTTCACACAAACTTAATTGATCCCAGATTTTTAACACTAGTAAGTAGTTCTAACTCCTCAAAAAGAGCTATTTCTTATTGAACATTTTCCAATGATGCATTTTCCAGTTGGTGCTCCCATCACACCTTTACTAAATGAACAAGAACTCTAAAACCCTCAACACTCAAGCCATTTCTCTTTTCTTTTGCATGTAGCTTGCCATCTTGTATAATTAAAATTTAAAGCTCAAGTCTCTGCAGTTGTTTTCTTTTTCTGGTGAGTTTTTTCACCAGTAGCCACTACAGCCTAGCACAAACCAAAGTTACCCATCCAGAGGTTAACAGGCCTTTCTTATTCCCATCAGGTGTCCTGGTCTGCTGCTGCAAGATGAAAGTGGATGCTGTTGAATCATATGAATGTGAAAGGCAGTGTAATAGGGCTCTCATTTCTTTTTACCCTGATACTCTGTTTACCCTGATATGGTAAAAATCAGAATACCTGGCTTCTCTGCAACTAATCACCTATGTGACCTTGATCATTAATTAACTGCTGTGATTTGCCTTTGGGCATGCTTGCAACTGTCTCCAGGCTGCAGAGTCTCTGGGACCAGTTTTCCTCATGGTCTCTTTCAGTCTGGGTGTGCACCAGCACAAGAAATTCAAATCCTATCCCTTCTGTTGCCACAGCCAGCCATGATGGTTTGGAGCTGAGGTTAGTTGCCCAGCAGGGTAAGGGGGCACCCCTTGATACAATGTGGAGAAGCCTCTGCTCCCCCTCAGACTTTTTAAAATAAGCTGCATCTTGGAGAAGTCAGGTTTGTTTTACCCTCCTGACACCACTGCGATTTCTCCCTTTATTGCTCCCTTCATGCTTCAAGGCACAGCTCAGCCTCCTTACCACCTCACCTATAGAGAAAGAATGTTCTTTGGAATGAGAGAGCTGCTATGCTCAGTCTCCCATAACACTTTCCAGCTGAAGGCAGCCTGAAAACACATCTAGCCATTGCAGTGTTTCCCCTCAAAAGTGGTAAGCTAGCAGAGAAAAATCCCAGCCCTTGCACATCCATACCCTATAAGGAACTCCTTTCAACCACCATAGATAAAAAACCAAAGGTATGGTCTTCAGCTGATCTTAATTTCTGGAGCTCCATTGAATTGAACAGAGCTGGGATAATTTACACCAGATGAGCATCTACCCTCAACATATGTTACATTGTGGCTCAACAAGACGGTCTCGGTTTGCCTTGGGAGAAGAGCTGTTGGAGGGGAGAGTTAGGCTAGCTTATGTCTAGAAATGATGGGCTGCAAAATCCCTGAGTGAGGAGGTAAATAGGGAAAAGAAGGCATTTGGTTATTAGGCCTTCTTATTTCCAGTGATTAGGGTGGGAAAGAGCAGACTGTGTGGGAAACAGACTGCCCTACACCCATTTTGGCAGCTTTTAATTGGCCTCTGACCAGACATTTATTAAAACAGCCTCATAAGTTGCGGTCTCACTAAAGAACAATACAAAACCAACCAAATGTTAATGTATTCAATCTGTTCTTGATGAGATTTCTGCCTCCCCACCTCCCTGATTATTAGAGAAGAAGAGGGGGAAAAGAGGAGAGAGGAAAAAAAAAAGAAAACAAGTTTGTATTCCCAGCCTCAGCTGACAGATCTGCTGTAGCCTCCTGGAGTTTTTGTAATTGGAACAAAAGAGTCCTTGGGACAGGAACTATAACTGGGTTTGAGTGTTCATACATTTTAACTCAGCCCAGGTTAGGCATCTACGCAAACTCAAAGTGCTGACAGAAAGAGCTTGAGCTCCAGGAGAAAAACTCTGAGGTATGATTAAGGGCTTTCAAAAGAGGGTAGTGGATCACATGTCATACTTAAAAAAAACAAACTAACACGCATTTTTAATGTACTCAGGATTGCTTCCCATAACAAGCCAGAGGAAAAGCTGTGCTGCAAACACTTGTCAACTAGAGAGGTCTGGTATAATCTGAACATCAGCAATAGGAGCAAGGAACAGGGAGGAAATAAATATTTCAGCAAATGAAAACACCAGGACAGGATATGTGACAGAACTTCTGAAAACTGATGGAGCTATGTGAGGGGTTTTAACACACCCTTCTTGCTGAAATTTATGAGGGCTGTGCATCCCAAGCCCACCGCCAGAACAGGTTTCATAGTTCAGCTTTTTCAAACACCTGAACCTGCTCCAGACAGCCAGCTCTGCAGTGGTAAATCAGAGAGGCCAGGACCTTCCCTTCAGCTGCAGCTCGCTTCCACACATCCAGCCACATCACCGTCCTCATCCCTGTGTCCCTCAGAGAGTCCATTCCAGACAAAGTGTGCCTGGGCATTGTCTGGAGAAGGCTTGACTGGCAGCAAGCCCACACTGTGCCAGGGCATGTGCTGGCAATTAAATAATACAGATGATCATGACAAGTGCCCAAGCCTGTGCTGGGGCTCCACTGGATTTACCAGTATGGTATGACCACATGCAGCAGCACCAGTAGCAAGCAGCCTTTCCATGGGAAAATGATTGGACCCAGAACACACCGGGAGAGAATTGTATTTTCAGTCAGTGTCTCTGGCAACAGTTTGCGGTTCTCTTCTCTAAGGTTAACAGTCACTGCTCAAGAAATCAATGCTTCTGGAGATCCCCAGGTGGGATGTGGTTGCAGTGGGTCATCTGGCTCTATCAAGAACAGTCCTTTTTGGGTGGGATTTTCACATCTGTCCTTCTCTGCCCTAAAACTGATTTCACTGGGACAAACCTCTGACAACAATGGGCACTTTCAGAAAAAGCTTCTGTCACTTCCCAGCAATGAGCTCCTTGCATGGAGGGAGCACACAGGTGATGGAGAGTGTGCAGGACTGGGGCCTACCTCCATTTCATCATGAAGAACTACTTTATTATTATTATTATTTTCTTCTTTAAAAAGGCACTTGCTGGGGCAGATATTGCTGAAAACAGTTTCCATAAACAAATCAACATGGCAAAGATGAAATCTGGGTTGAAGACTGGAGCAGTGTCCATCCTGGAAGCCATTTAGCTCTGCAGAGGGGTCTTGAGTGTTACTCTAGCTTCTAATTCGGAAAACTTTTGCAGTTCAATCAGTCAGATGCCCCATTTATGCCAACTTTCACTGGGTGACGGAGACTTTCAAGCTCATCATGTCAGGCATGTAGGTCCCTGTCCAACCCAGCAATTTCCCATACTCCCAGGGGAGCCAAGCTGAGTGCTAGTTTTTCTGTAGGAACCAGGCTACTAAGAGCTATCTGGGAAGATGGGAAGAAATCAGCTAGAGCTTATGTCTTACATGTGGTTGATGGCAGAGACATAGAAATAACTGTAAACAAATGTACAAAACACACTAGTCCTTTACATCATCCTGCCAGCACCAGGTACTAAGAAAGGATTTCCTACAATAAAGATGGGGTAGACACAGCCTGCCTACCGCAGGGACTTAGGCACCTGCATTACCTATGAGCACTGTGAGTTATCTCGCTGACAAAAAAAACAATACTGAGATCCCATGGCAGGGGTGTTGGAACTAGATGATCTTTAAAGTCCCTTCCAACCCTGACAATTCCATGATTCTATGAAACATCTCTTATAGGCAACCACACCTTTGTCGAACCACTGCTTTATCTCCTTGCTGCCATCCCAGCCTGCATGGGAAGTACCTCTCCTGAAATCACAGGGGAAACTTAGAACTGCTGTCTCTGGTACAGCCATGATCCAAACTGCTCTCAAAGCAGCCACAAGCAAAGGTTGCACATGCATGGCCATGTGCATGGGTGCCCAGCGGCCACTAACCTAACAGTCCTCCTCCTCATGTAAGGATTGCACGGTCTTGCACCTGTGGAGATGGAGCCCATGACCACAGTCTTCTCTCTGATGGGCTTTTATAGTAGGGCAACTTTGAGCCACAGCAACTGATAGTAGGTTTTCTCCTCATACACCCCATCAGCAAGGGAAAACACAGTCATCTGGAGATGCCACAAATATGCACTGCCATTCTTTGGTTACCAAAGTTGGCCAGACAGCCGTGAGGCTTAAATGAGTTTATTTTCAACTGCTGTGCTTCAGGATAATGACTACTGGTGGATTGTAGGCAGCCATACTGGTAGCATCTGGACTGCTCTCAGCTGGATGGCCCCTCCATAGATCTCATATTAGCAGATTACAAAAAAACAATTTACACTAACTTTCTACAGGAAAAAAATCACATGCTAACCACCACACATATTGTTTTCTATAGCCAAACTATCCAGTTCTCTATTTTATTTGGCAACAAACAGTGGCTCTAGACAAATATGACTTACATAGAATATAATCTGTAGAAGTAACACCACTGAGTGCAAAAGCAACAGGTCTTGACCCTAAAATGTGAATCAAGAAGATGCAAAGGTAAGGAAAAGGGCTAATTAGATGTTTATGCCTCTTGCCAATATTTTGCTAAGCAGAGAGTAAAAAGCAAATGTGTTTACAATATTTTGGTTATTTCTGTATGTTCCAGGAACAGTATTTAAGTCAAAAGCCTCTTTTTGTATACAATGAAGTACTTCATGTCTCCTGAAATGTTTGGAATAACACTCCATATAGAAACAATTTTGTTTATTTATCATAATTCTCCATCCCAGCTCTTCAGCTGAAGTCATGGGCTGGATGCATCTTGTTATTCTGCATGATCAGGTGCAAGCTGGCAGCTTAACACCCTGACTCTATGTAAGGTGTTCTAAAATGGTGTAGGAAGGCAGGGCAAGAGGGAGCAGCAAACCTCCCTGAATTTCTACCAGCAACTCCACACTCACTAGGACTAGTCATGGCAGCTGAATGAGAAGGCCAGGAAGCAGCTTTTCCTGTAGTCAGGTTTCCTTTGCCACACTGGTGGCCACTTTGTCACGTTACTTTACACTCTTCTTTGTGCAGCCTAACACCAGTCTGAAACTTCTACCTGCAGCCAGGCATTCCATGGCAGTCAGCCTCTTAAATAAAAGGCAGGCTTCAGGAGGGCTAGGAAAGCTGCCAGCTGGTTACCATAGCCAGGATGTCATCTGAAGCATTTTATAGAATCCCCCATCACTGGAGGGGTTTTAGAGCATTAGACAGTCTTTCACTGCTAAAGTTCAAGAAGGTGGGGGGG
>VZZY01013053.1:0-22820 GCA_013400335.1 Eurystomus gularis | reverse complement strand
GGGGGCAGTGACATGAGTCCAATGTTTGGGGTCTTAGTCCTTGGAAAAGACTGGTTTTGGCTGGTGGTCAAGAATGGAAAACAAGGCAAGAAGGGCTTTGGTGTTTGCCCAGTCTCGCAATTCCTGTCAGCGTTTCCATCTTCCACCCACTTTATTATCTTCCTTCTTAGAAGAGTGCATTTCACGATTTTTCCAGCATCCCACAAAGTTTTGTTCAACAGCAGGAAAGAGTTCTCACTGTTTGCATTTTGAGACGTTGACAGGGTGCACCAAATCTGAAAACTGAAACAGGCTATACCAGCACATCCAGTCACGGAGGTCTTCTTTCATGGGCTGTGAAAGCATCTGACTACAGACCACAGCATCTGATTTCTGGGGCCATGTTTGCTGAATTCAACCATTTCAATGACTGGTTGCACCTCAGATGAATTTCTGAGTTATCAAGAACCAATGAATTGTTTCTCAGAAGATTGTTTTCTCCAGACTCCTCTCTTTGTTTGCCCAAGGATATTGGCCATTCTTGAAGAACCAGACATATAATTAGAAATTAATGTCTATTTGCTTTGATGGATTTTGCCTCTTTTCTGAATCCTGAATTATCCACAAAGCTGTTACAAACAGAATAGAATGTATTTGTTCATCAGAAAAATGATTCACCCATTTCTTCAGGGATTAATTCTCAGTTTTGTTCGTGAGTGGCTTGTTGCAAGTAGTCATAAATTCTACCATGTTGGGTTCCAACCCTGGAGTGATCTTTGTCTGGACTTCAATGGGGCTTTGCATGGGGGGGGGCCTGGCCACACAGATCTCATTGCAGGATTGGGCAATGGTTAGTTACATAAGTCATATGATGTTGTTTCTGTTCTCTGACTGGCTGACTTATGTAACTACAGAACAATAGCGTGTATTTGAATATAAAAGCAAAAATCATGCCTCGTATTTGTTTTTCATGAAAGTCTGTTCAAGGGCTGGATTCTGCTGTCTGTACAAGCTATAAAGATACTTTCTTTGAGAGTCCCAGTTGGGTGAGGACATCTGGAGTAGGTAACACTAACAAGGCTACTGAGATATTCTGTGGGAGTTCATCCAAGGACTATTTGAGACACTGGGCTCACATATTCTCCTCAGTAGCAGCTGAAACAAAAAAGCTGCTGAGAACCAGGACAGGGAGCAAGCAGTAATATCTCAGGGGTTATGTGCCTGCCCCTTTGAGGATTTCTCCTATGTACATACCTCCCAGAAACAGTATCCCTCACCCTTGTAGAAGAGAGGAAAGCCTTTGCCATGTGCCACGGGGCCTCCATGCTAAAACCAGACTGTGGACACTACTATACATTTGAAAAGAACATGGCTATGTGAATTGGTAAATAGTCAGCAAACAGCATTTCTTCACTGCTAAAAGATTCAATCAAGCTACTGTGCCTCTACCAGCTACCCTCTTCCATCTGACTGCATGTAAATATATACTCTGCAGCAAATGAGAGGCAAAGCACAGTAGCTAAAGCCTTTCATTAAGACCATGCTCATTATGTGGGAGTCTAAGACCATGCTCTGCTGATACACCATTCTCCATCAAGTCACGATAGCTTATGAAGTCAAAGTCCCAAGGAAACTGAACTGCAACAGATGCACAGCTAACACTGTTTAAAGGACAGTATCATGTGTTATGAGACTAGGATGAGTGTTGGTGGCAGGGGAGTTGGCTAGGACATAAGTTCTGGACACTTGTGAGGCACCATAAAGAAGAATGAATGACTGTTCCCACCTGAATGCTATTTTAATAATTTTGAAACATCTTCCTTAGATGTCGCATTATTATTCCTGTAGTTAGAAGCTGATTAATGGCATGCCTCTCAAACACATATCTGGGCACATGTACAAAGGCTTTTTAATAGTCCCTTACAATGGTCAACAGCTGGCCACAAAACCAGATGATTCTCCACCCTTGTAAACCCATGCTCACCAACAATAAAAAACCCTTCTGGCTACTAAAAAGCCTAACGGAACAGATGAATCTTGTTATGAACTTAATTTTATAAATAAAAGTTAAAAAGAGGAAAACATTTTAGCTTGTGCATTCATAGGCTGTAAACAGACATAGGTTTCACATTCTGGAGTAGACAACTGCAAGAGGTCCAATTTTCAGAGCTAAATTTCATCTTCCAAAGACTTCATTGCTAAGTTGGAATGTTGAGGGGTTTTTGCTGATTGGGGTTTTTTTTCCAAATTTCACTGCATCCCCAGTAGAACACTTCCTCTGTCCTCTGAGGCAGGAGTGGTATGTCTGTGCCTCTCTCAGGCAGAAATCTCAGGAGCGATCTGAAAGGCTTTGTTCTTCATGTTGTGTCATAACATCACAGGCAGGCAGTCTGGGCACATCAGCTCAATCACACATTATGCCCACACACTGTGGAAAGTATGTGCTTGCCATCATGAGGGCCAGAGTTTCTCCATGTCACTCAGGAAATGGCAAGGTGAGTTTGGAAGGATGCCCAAACCAAAGGCCAAGACATAACCCTTCTGAGGCAGGGGCACAGGAGCTAGGCCAATGCTTTTCTCCCTGCAGCTTTCAATGAATCTCTCACTTGGATCTATTAGCTTTGCATTCAGCATGGCTAGATGGTTTCTGAAGTGGAGCTGGCCACCCCAGTCTGGCTTGGGAGCCTGGCCACACACCTCAAGCCATCTGCAAAGATTCTCCGGCGGCAGTGGCCCAGCTTCACACAGGAGGTTGTAGCCCCACCAGCAACAAACACAAATCTCCATGGACTGCACCTTCTCTTCAGCGCGGTCCTCTCCTGCTTCCAAGGGACAGGGGGAGAGGTTTCCTTTCCCTTTTTTTTTTCCTTTTCTTTGATTTCCCCCATCATCACTTCTCCTAAGCCCTGAAGCTGGTGTGCAATCAGAAGAGCACAGAGTCAGGGAGAGGAGCAGTAGCCAAGCCATTTAAGGGTGATCAGAGTCACAAAAAAAAGGTAAATAAAAAAAAATTCTGAAGAAGGTCTTTTTATTTGTTGTTAACAACTATTTAACATCAGGGCTAAATCACAAGTTTAATAAAATGAGTCTTAGTTGGATATTCAACACCTTCAATTATGGCATTAAGAGTTCACAATTATTACTCCACAGACCTTTCAAAGATCCTTCAACAAAGCATGTGTGTAAGAAGGGAGAGGCCAGCTTTCAGTCCCTACTGTCTTAAAGTTTGGTTGTTGGTTGGTTTGGTTTTTTTTTAATAAACAAAACAAGCAGAAAAAAATTTAGTTCTAATAATGATAGTAACTATGTCAGATTCTCATTATACAACAAAAAACAGCAAATGAAAGAGACAAGCCTAATTCTTACTTAATCATTTTAAATATGACTTCTCTGTTGGTTCATTTCTACAGGGATAAACAAGGGATTTTCACAATCCAGGTATGCTCGAAACAAGAGTTCTAGAAGTAAGGAAGTGAGGAATTTGACTGAAATCTTAGAATGAGCTTTATTTTTACTGCCCTGGGCAGGATTTGGAGAAACATCAGCCTCTGCTTCATCAAGTCCTGGCATAGCTGAGCCCAGCACCTCATCACACTGAAAGGACGTTTATTGATACAGAAAATGGCTGGTTATTTACATCCCGGTGACCACGTAGGAAGTAGCTGATATGGTGAGGAACAAAGTCTTGGGGAAAAAGATTTTGTTCCTGTGGAGAAGACTTCCTCCTCCTGCAGACACCAGCCAAGTTTTCACTAAGCAATAACAATGGACAGGGAACAGTTCAGCTGTGTTAATGCATGGGTAAGATTGAGCAGAGCCATGTTTCTGCTTTCCATGAAAACAAGCGGAATCTTGTCCTTTGTAACTGAAGAGATTAGGTTTGGGTTTCAGTTCCTCAACATTCAGTCCAGTCCTTGTAGTTCCTTCAAAGGTATATCCAAGGCTCATCTAACAAGGGTTAAGTAAGGGATTTCCCCAGTGCAGGAATGGGACTCCTTACCTCTCCTTAGGGCTAGTAGCATACAATGCCATGGCTTACCCAAGCTGTGCTGCATTTCAGAAAAACCTGACATACATTAGAGCAGCCCTGGATCACTCTGAATTGCAGCAGGGACGTTGTTGAATGTCCTTCCGCCAAATCCCCTTGTCTCAACAGTACTGATAATGATGTCAGATCACATTGGCTCCCTCCTGCAATGAATTGCCATTCCCAAAATTTCATTCAGTTTGTGAAAGGTACCTTAGAATGAGTTTTATATCACACAATATATTTTATGTATTGAAATGCAATTCCTCTTACACTGCAGAGGTGGATAACCCAGGGTGCTTACAGTACCATATGTATACTTAAAATTGCCAAGAAATAATTTCAGTTGGAGGTTTTTCACCAAGCCATACTTTGGAGCTACTCTGGTAGAATTTTGTGCAATGTTTGTTTGCTGGCATGTGCTAGCCTTTTTGTAATCCTAACTCTGTGCACTGCCAAAGCACCTGTGTATGCAGAGAGGGTTGCTAGAAATAGGGATTTACCCTAAAATTCCCTGGAAGGGGTTTCTCACTCACTGTGCTATGTTTACGCAGTGGAGCAAATGCAGGATAAGCATTAAGCACCCTCTGCTCCCATCTCTTGTGCACAGTTTTTTCACACTGTGCTGACAGTGTCACTGAACGCGGGGCATTTATCGCTGACTGCCTCCAGGGTAAATGAGGTGGGAAGCAAACTTCCATGGAAGTGGCATATACTGAAGGTAAAGATGACATCATGAGGTCTACCTCCACCATTTGGTCTGAGGCAAGGAATCTGGTAAGCAAGGGAAAGCCACCCTGCCACATGCCCTCCAGAGAGCTCCTTTTCTGTCTGCAAGAGGCTCCACATGCCCTGGAAGAAAGGGACGGGCATTGCAGCCAGGGTAAGGGTAGACTTGGAGGAAGATCTTTTTTTGAAAGGCCTCATGGAAAGTACAATTTGGTCTCAGCAAAGCTGAGTTGCTCAGCCAGGAGGGTGGCAGGCCAGGGTAGCAGTGGCGTTTGGCCTTGTGGAGCTGAAACAGCTGCCAGAGCCCCCAGGGAAAATTCCAAACCACAGATGGGCCAAAATCCATTACATAGAATATCTGACCTCCTCAAACCTGTTTTCAGCTCTGCTGCTGTGGAGGTACTGCTTCAAGTGGTTTTCTTCTGCTGACAACAGCAGGCTTAGGGCTTTAGACCTTTCCAATCACTGCTGCTCCTTCGCGGAGCTGCACCTTGGTGAACAGGTGCATTAAGGAGAACACTCTGCTTTCTAGCAGGCTTGGGTGAGAGAATCAGGGGTTAGCTGGATCAAGTGAGATCTTTTTCAATTATGCATTGAATGGTACCTCCAGGGATTTGACTTCATCAGCCAGCTCCGACACAGGCTCCACAGTGACCTTTAAAAGTGTCCCTCTGGGCAACATCCTCCTGTGTGCCTTGGTCTCTGTCTCCTGTGGAAATCTCTTGAGACTAGGAACCTCAGTGGTATTTAGAGGAAGAAGTACCCTTGCAGGTGTGATTCTCACTCTCGTGCAGTTTCATACCTGCAAAATGGGGATGGTGGTGTATTGTTTGACACTCTTATCCTCTTCACTCTTTAGTTAGATTTCCTCCAGTTAGAGACTGGTACAACACTCTGGACGTGGTCTAATGCTGAGTTGCTAGGAGTGAGGACAGCTTCTTTCACCTGCACCAGTTTTGCAGTACTGCAACTTCAACGTTAAGGATGAGGTCCAAAAGAGAGAAGGAGGAGGAGGTGATCAGGGTACTGCCTCTCTGATGCAATCTTACATGGGCTAGTTTACAGCTAACCTATGAACACCAAAAGAAGGCATCAGTTAGCTGTAACTGCAGACACCCTTCAAGTTCAGCCCATGCTTGTTGGACCTTCTCATCATTCTAAATTAGGTGCTGATGCATTTTATTTACACCAAATTTAACTTAATATGATTGCTTGCTAACTTCCTGCTTATGTGGATGCCACATAAGCATATGCCCAATCCAATTACGAAAAGAATGAGAAATACAGTGAATGCTATACATTTTAAGTAAGCATAATAAATTACCAGAGTTGTGGTACATACCTGTGCATGTGAGATAAAAAAAAAGCAGGAAAAAAAGAAATAAAAAGGAAAAACCAATCCAACAAAAATTTTAGCTGACTTCCCCCAGCCATTTAATTAGAAGAAACAGCATCTCACTTGCAAGACTTGCACAGGGCTTCTAAGGTGAAACTCATCTTTAACAGCAGCTGGAAATTTCCTGCCATGTTAAAAAAGGAAGAGCAGTGTTACAGAGGAGTGGGAAGAAATATGGAAATGCTAGCATTAAGAAGGCTGCTGTGGACTGTGCTGGCTGTTGATGAACAGCTAGTTGAAAGGTACAGTGAGCTATAACAAGCTACTGCAGCTCCCAGGTCTCCTGAAAGAAAAACTTCTAGTGGAGAGTTTCACAATTTTCCATCACGTGAATAAACTGTTTTGGATAGCAATGAGGTAATACTGCTTGAATGAGGTTGGGAGGGGTGGCTGTACGTGTCTCCAGTGAAAGGAAGAGGGTAACGCTCAGAGGCTTAAGTGATTCTACTGCTAAATGAATCAGAATTTGAGGGAATAGAAAGGTAAGTGAAAAAGAACTCAAACAAGGCCAGGGAAGATGGAGCAGGAGTATGAACAAAGCAGAAGAGAATGCATGATTCAAGCCACCACTTATGATATCTTTTTTTAGCCACTAGAAACAACCAGAAATATACATATATATATCTATGTGTATATATATATTTCTAATATTAATGGGCATAAGCAGAATCTTTTGTTCATGAGGGGTTTACAATCTGTGAGTTAATCCATTTCACAGTGGCACTGCTTGTAAGTGCCTTGGAGAGGAAGTTGCTCTGTCCAGGGCACAGGGACAGGCTGCACCCACAGGGCTGAATTCCCCAGTGAAACAGCCTGGCCTGGAGAGACTGGAGCCTGGCTTTTGTTTTTCAGACAAAGTTACAGGCTGAAGAAAAGACGAGGAGGGATTTCCTGCAGCCACAGCGCCTGGCTTACGTGGGGCAGCAGCAGGGAAGCCCAGGCAATCAGAGCAGCTGTGTTGTGACAGCCAGGGCCTTTGCTCATATCTGTTTGCAGAGAGGTTAATAAGACACTTGTAAGAGCTAGACACCCACTGTTCACAGCAATTTCACCTCCTCCTCCCCTCTGCCTCAAGATAAACACCAGCACTGCTGCCAGTGTCTAATTATATTTTTTAAATGCTGTCAGGTCGTGAGGATGTGATGAGCTCTAATTGTGGAAGAGCGTTTAGGGAGACTTGTAATTACGCAGTCATTAAGCCAGTTAAACACACCATGGTCTCTTTTGCAACGCTGTGTCAGCTGGCTTTCTCCCAGCAGTGACACAAACGCGGGATTAAGCTGGCAATTAGTAATCAGCAGGTACAGAACAATAACGCCCTGCTCTGCTGACAAGCGCGACTCCTCCAGGGCCAGGTCTGGCATTCAGGCTTCCCAAGCCGAGAGTTGCCCTGGGCCCCCATGGGTGGCCAGGCACCTGGAGAGGGCACGTTTGCTGATGTTTCCCAACCAGAGCAGAAGCCCTTGTGTTCACAGTTGTCCCAAAAATCTCTCAGTGCATGGACATTACTCTCCTGTTTCAGAAGTTTGGGAATGTTCTTGGCACACTACAAAACCCAAAAAACTTGCATGAGGAAAAGTAGATGATGGGGGGTACAGGGAAGTTGGAAGCCCTTCCAACTCATTCCACAGGAGTTGCACCCAGGTGAGGGACACACCATTGAGCCCCTGCTCCTCCAGACAGTTCTATTACCTGAGATGGAAAATCTCGCATCAGGGCAAAGCAAGGACCTGCAGGTGATTCTCACCCCGTGCTGCCTATGTGGCCTTCTGTCTCAAACCTTTTCCACCACAACCTTCCCAGCAGACTTTGCTGAAAGTCCTTTGTATCCTTAAAAACACTCTAGGTTGACTAAAAACGTCTTTTTTAATTCTCTGGTTTCTACCAGGAAACATTCCCCAGCCATGTTTTTAATCGCCTCATTTACTAAATGAAATGACTCCAGAGAAGACAAACAAAACAAAACCAAACTTTCCCTGCCTGTGTGGGAGGAGTGGGGAAGAGAGGTCATTAGACCAAACTCTCCTCTGTCTACATCTTAGACCTTATGACAAAGCAAACCACAGCCCTTGGGTTTTATTCAGCTCTTTCAGTTTCTTTGAAGTCTACTTTCATAACTGTTCACCTCATAAAGGTCAGTTATGTATATAGGAAACATTTTCCAGATTCAAGCTAGGATGGAAGAAGACCTATCAGGATGCAAATCTCAAGAATAGTAAAAGCTGCATACAGAGAAGCTCCAGCAATGAGCGGCTGAGGAGATTCTTCCCTGAGGTAGACATGGTCCCAAAACCAGATTATTTAATACTGTCAAATAATAAAAATTGTTGTACTTACATAAAGAGAACAAGTGAAATAAGATCACCTTGGATGTCTGAATTAGTCCCAAACATTTGGTCTAAAGACATGCCAAGCAAATTGTTGGCTTTCAGCTCCACATCCTAGAGGAAGGAACGCCTTGGAAGCCACTGCACCCCAAGCACTCAGCTTATTAAGTGAATTTAACCCTGAGAAGTCTGCCTCTCTCACACAAAATTAAAGAGCAAAGCTGCTGCACTATCGTGGGTCCTGAGAGGCAAGCAGGTGAAGTGCGATGTCATCAGGTACCCTGACATCCCCAGCAGTGTGAGCTGGGAAGAGTAAGACAGCTCCCTAAAAAGAGATGATAATGTGCCCTCCTATCTGCACCACAGTGCAGATACTTAGAGGGTAAGGGACATGTTCTGGGAGGCAGATGGACCTTGGAGATCCAGGGCAGCCACTGCTCCTCTCCACAACCTGGCCACACAGTGCTGCTCACAGCCCTGCCTTGCTGCACATCACAGCGCCTTCCCTATGGAGTGGGAGCTACAGGGATGCGTGTGGGAACTGCTGCTGGGGAAACAAGTAGCAGTGCCCTGCCAAAGAGGCAAGGTGTCTTATGCACCATGCAAAAAAATTCATCTGGCCAGTCAGTCCTCAGGAAGTCTGAAATGACCCTTTATCCTCACTGTTGCCCAAGGTGGGAGCCCTGTGTACAACTCTAGCAGTCCTGTTACACAGGAAAAGTGTCATGTCATTTTATTTGTTTACTCTGTTATCACCAGAGCTGCCTCACTGAGCCGTGCCAGGAGGAAAGTCCTCTTGCGATGTAAACCTATTATGAATGAGAGTAGAAAGCTAGTAAAAAAATTATTTGTGCCAATCCAAACTCATAGAACAGAGAGAGGAAAAAAAAACAAAACACAGGAGATGCACATTATTCCTGCATGTGTGAGAGGGTATTAAATCAACTAGTGACAAACTTCAGCCAGAACCACAGTATTACTCAGAGCATCTTGTTGAAGCATGCAGAAGTCATGGTCAGAGAGTCTCCCAGTTGGTAGGTGTGGACAGAGATGCCAAGAAAGACACATTTTTTCTGGTCCTGCTTTATGTGGAGGATCCTCTTATGAATGGTTTTAATAAAGACTTAATTGATTGTTCTGGAGTCCATCAGGCTAATAAACATTTATGGTCTTGACTCAGTCATCTAGAACACATTCCATGAGGCACCTAGTGGCAGCTGTACAAGACAGCCAGACGCATGCCTGTCATATGTTGATGAAGTTCATTAATCATTCACTAATCATGCGCAAATTGAATCTTAAGAGAAAGTGGAATCTCTGCATCTTTTAACCAGTAAGGAGCTGGAATAGCAATTTTGTCCTTGTAGCATCAGGCCAGCATTTAGGAGCTGTCTCTTCAAATCCTGGTTCTGCAGCAGGCTTCCATGTGTGCCCTGGCATAAATCACTTAATGATGTCACCACAGTACCAATCAGACCTTTCAGCTGTTCTGTTTCCTGGGCACAGACAGAAACAGAGGCAAATACAAGGAAGACACAATCATAAAAGTACAAATTAAGATAAAGCCAGATTCCTCTGCTGCTTAATCATGTAAACGTACAAATATAACCTGATGACAATGACTCAAGGGAAACAATGACCTTATCAGCACTCTTAGATAGACTTGAGCCATAAATGAACATAAATGATCTACTGACATTTCTTATCATCTCCCTAGCGTCTATTGGAGAACTCAATTTACCTCTGCATATCTATTTCCTCTGGCACACTCAACATCAGGAGAGTCTGTTGTCTCTCCATAGGCTCCCTTTGCTGTGCTGGCAGCACACTACAGGATTTCCAGCCATTGCACTGACCTTACCCTGGCTTTCAGATGGCGACTCTAGCTCTGCACTACCTAGAAGAACATATCCAGCATAGAAAACTCTCTCTTTCTCTGTTTTTTGCCTCCTAGGCTGCAGCCTTACCTCCATTTTCAGTCACTCCAGCATTCATATTCTCTCCCAAGAAGCAGTCCCAGGAGAGTTTCATCAGTCAGGTGCCCGTATCTCCTGGGCAGCATCTGGCCAGAGCTCCATCTCTTCACATTTACGGTGTGGGAACTTCTGGGTGCACAAGAAGTCACTCAAAATCTCTTTACAACACATTGGCCCCAACTCTGCTAACCCGGGCACAAGCATCTGCAGTGGGTCTGGGAACACTAATGCAGTGGGAAAACCCACAGTGAAAGGGAAACAGCTGGGATGGGACAAGCTTTACACCTCAGGCTTGTGCACGTTTGGAGTTAAGACAAAGGAATTAAGGGGTCACTTTTCCTAACACAACAGAACGATTATTTATATTTTACAGACAGGTAGTTGTTGAAACCAGTTCTTGGGGGAAAGAAGAACAGAACTTGTAACTGCTTGGCAACTTATGCTAAACTAAACTTGTGCATTCTAGTTCATTGAAAGTTCAAATATTTGATATGTGCCTTTGTTTTCATTTGGGATTGATGCAAACATATTTTTCAGTTTCCTGAGAAAGGTTAATTCTAAAAATTAATATCAAGATACAGAAAGTTTGTTTAAAAATAAAAAGCCTACCTCTCAAAATTTTGTAGAATTAAAACTTCTTTATTTTTTCTCTTTCCATGGAGTAAGTTGCTTAGAGTCAAGACACTTTAAAAATATTTTTATTTCAAGAGAAACAAAAATTGACCCAGCATTTCCTGCTAGCCCAATTAATAATCATAAATGTGAGGCAATGAAGACTTTCACGGGCTCCCAACATGGGACTTTCCCAACATGGGGCTTTCTGGCTCCCAACAAGACATCAACAGGGGATTTCAACCAGCAAACACCATGCCAAGCCCAGAGCAGCCAACAGGGTGAGACTCCGTTCTTCCAAAACTTGTGATCTCCCACACCTCCCCTCCCTCTCTCTGGGAAGAGAAAACTCTGAACTGTGTTTCCCAAAAAAATTCCTTTTGTGTCCTGCAATATCTGTGTTTGGCAGAAAGCATGGGGAATGATGACTTATGAAGATGGGGAGCAGCACACATGCTGGGCTACGAGGTCAAGTTTTCCCAGGCATTTCAGCACTCCATAATACCCAGGGAGACTTAGGTATTCATACATCTGCAGCTGTATGAGTCCTGGCTCCTTCTCACCAACTGCACACAAAGTGCTTTTTTTATAGGCAACCAGGCAGAAGCAGTTCACTGGCAGCACTGAAAGTTTGTGTTGAAAAGAAAAGCCTTTTCCCACCTGAACGGCTTATAATAAAGTACCTCTGCCATCACTTTATTTGTGTTTTGATGGCACCTGCTGGATTTGTTCCAGCTGCATTTGACACCACAATAAGCACACAAGGACAAGTAATGGTCAGAGAGCAGACTGGAAGTGAATTTGCTGTCTTCTTCCCATTATTTCTTCCCCTTCCACCTTTTTTTTCTCACCTTTCCAGAGAGGAAAAAGCAATGATTGAAATAAGTTTGATATGGGAGAAGGACAAAGTTTTTTGGTTGTTTTTTGGTTTGGTTTGGTTTTTTTTAAGGATAAAATACTCCAAAAGAAATGCCAGTTACAGAAAAAAAAAAACCCAACACTTTCAATTAACTGTTTTGGCCAGAAACAGTTTTCACCAGCTATGACCCATGTTTATCTCAGTATCTTCTTCCCCATCTCACAGCATTTTTAGCCATATTTGCCAGAGACACACTTCAGTAGCAGCATTTCCTGTTCCAGGATTAACCCCCTGCAGAATGACCTCCTCTCCCCATGTTTTGGCTTCATTGAATGTGATCCTAATTGATTAGGGGCAGCTGTTTGTAAGGATTAGCCCAGAGAGACCCCAGGGAGAATAACTGATGAGCTCAGGGAAGGCAAGCCCAAGATAAGCTCTCGTGGTGGTGTAAGAGGAGGGAGATGTCCCTTTGTGCAGAAGTAACGATGACATGCATGGGATCCAGCTGAATCTGGAGCCAGCAGCCTAGCTCTGGGCAGCCTCCTGTGCTGGGGACTATCCCAAGGGCAGGGCAGGAAGGGCAGGGCAGGAGGAAGTGGGTCCATCACCCTGCAGAGGATTGGCCATGAAGAAGGGCTAGCCAGGGTGTACACTAGCTTCCCCAGCACCCAGGCGCTGCTCACCTATGGACATTTAACTGGAATCTCTGTCACTGGCATCAGGCACCAGCTGCCCCTGCCTACCTGGCTAACATCCATCCAGGTCCCCAACAAATGCTCAATAGAGTAGCTGTTGTTGAGTGGCTACTGTTGAATACAACTGTGTGAGGCATGGGCTTACAGCTTTGTTCACCCGGGTCTTTTGCAATGTTTGGAGCACAGATAAAGATTTGAGTGCTGCTTCCACACAAGCAGATATGGGCAGATGAAGCCAGTGTGTACTCCTTTTCCCTCAGCACTGCTGTGGCCCTCTGCTTGCCCGTAGAAAATAAGCTAAGTGGATGCATGCAAACCAGAGAGAGAGAAAGTAAAGAAAGGAAACACCCTGAAGACAAAAGTCTGTGTGTCTGCTGCCAATCATATAACAATAATGGCCATCAAGCACAGACGCGGATTACTCTGCTGTCTCCCACTTGGCTGCCCGCACAGTCGGGACTTTAGTCCAACACATCAGTTAGAAAATCAAAGACATTGAACTTGGGACCTCAGTTTCTCTGATAAGAAGAAAGTGCGACAGCCAGACCAAGAGCTGGGAGCCAGCTACCTTTCACACACTGCGAGTAAGCCCAGCTTTGTGCTGATATTTAAAAGATCTTTGCCCTTTAGCTTGAACAGGAAATCTTAAAATGGAAAATATGCTGCTTAAAGGAAGGGGTGAGGCACACTGAAACATAAGAATGTACATAAGGATAGGAAACAACAGGTTGTTAGGAAACTACAATTCAGTTGTTAAAGAAAAAATTGAGGCCCAATATAGATTTTATTTCCCCTCATTAGGGATCAGAAAAAGATATTTTTCCTTTATCTTTTTTTAAGGTTTTGACATAAGCAGAGGAAACTCTTTCTCCCTCCCATGTCCTGGAGCGTCACCTTGTTTTGTTGGCCACTGCTCAGCAGAGGTGTGAAGAGCCACTTCCCTAAGCACAGGGAAAGCAGCTGGAAGGCAATGCCAAGAGAGGAGTGGGGTGACCAGCTACCGTCAGAGGCAGTAGGCTCAGAGCTGCATGGACCACCAGCATTTTTAAGTAATGCCTATGTAGTAAGCTGAGCAAAGTGAAGGAACAAGCTTGAGAGCTTTGCTGGCTATGGCAAAAGAATACATACAGATCAGTCCGATGCCTCTTAAGAGGTGAAGGTAGAGGTTTTCAGATTTTCAAAGGCTTCCCAGTTCAGATACCCTACAGCTAAGGCCAGGGTTCTAGGTACAGCAAAGGTGAAACTTTCACTGCATGAATAGCTCTGAGATGTGGTGCTTTCAAGATTAGGTAGTAGCAGAGCAAGGTGATGTTTTAGTAGCAAGTGCTGGGTCACCTCTTTTCCTCCCAAGTCCTGCCCTGGCATCCAAAGACTTTTTTACATAGTCAGAGCTGCTTGTGTATATCAGCAACCATACTCCTACACAGAGATTTCTTCCCATCACTGACTTCAGTGGGGTGGTATGCCAGCCCAAATGAGACATAAACAGAGATCAGTTCAAAGAGCTGACCTCCTGTCATGCAGTTGCTTGGTAGCTTTAATGCCACAAATCCTCATGTGTCCCAAATGGCATCACTGATGTCAGGTTAAACTTACCTGTCCCGCTTCCTTACTTAGTAAACATTTTCTTTCTTAATTATATCCTCAGTGCCGGATGGCAAGAGGGGAGAAAAATTAACTCAGTATTATCAACAGTATTACAGCCTTGCCCTTTAATTCTAATTAGAGAGAGGGTTTCTGCGAAGACATACAGTGTCTGACAGCCAGCTGGGCTCACCCCAACACATTGGCAGAACCGGACTGCTGGTACAGTGGAAAGCCTCCTTCTCCAGTCCCCAATGGTGACGATGAACCTGCAAACGACTGCTCTGAACTACCCAACCTCTTTCTTTGAAACACTGCTGATGGATAAATGCCAGTGTGCCTGTGGTGCTGCTGCGTGGACCTTTCTCTCACTCACCCAGCTGCAATCTGCAACAGGCTGGTGGGACGAGCGTGCCTCTCTGCCTGGGGATTCAAGTGACTTCTGAAATACACAACATTCCAGTTTTCTCCCCAGGTTGTGCTGCGCCACTCAGAAAACTCATTACCTCCTGAGAAAGTAGATTCTTTCTCTGCTTCCTCCCATCCCTGCCCAAAGCCAGATTCCACTGGAGGGGTCCCTGAAGGCACAAGGCTGTAACATCAGTGTGGGGACATGACATCTTATTTTACTCCCTCTACCCCATCATCATGGGTACTGGCCTCCCAGGTACTGTCCCAGGCTCTCTCCAGGACACTGAATTTTCACAGCTTCACCAGTTCCTGGGAGGAGCCCTAGGTCTGGAGTTTGCACTACACATGAGCAGGCAGCTCTGACCTTTGAATCAGGGCACAAAACCTGAAACAGGGAATATGCCTTTTAACATGTGTCCTGTGTCTTGTTATGTGACCTGACACTATTTCCAGTTGTCCGATCCTGATATGAGATCACCTCTTCTCTTGCTTACCCTTAATGGACACCAATATAATTACAACGGTGTCCAGGGAATGATTATTTTCTCACTACCATTGTGGCCAAGAAAAACCTCAGCACTGAAGGGAGAGAGTTCTGGGAACTAGCTAGGGAGCAGAGCAGAGCCAGCTGTGGGTCTCTTAGCAGTGTAAGCAAACTCAGATCTTGCTGTTCAGGACTGACTGCAGCTGCTCCCTCTGCAATCAAAAAGGTGACAGCATATGTGAAGAAATAACCGCTTTTAAGGAAGGTCATCTCCACTCAGCTGCAATATTTTTCCCCCTCTCTGCACCACATTCCTTGACTGCAGTCTCCATAAGCAGCCTGAAATGAGTGAAGGCAGCAGAAAGGGCATCCTTTGGCAGCATGAGCAAACAGCAGCCCAGGCAACACTTAATTTGCTTAGCCTTGAAGGACCTGAATCCAGGCCCGCCCTTCCTCCCTTCCCATGCTAAGGCCTACTAGCCAATTTTACCAGAAGGTTTCTCCTCTTCCTTTGGCTTTGACTGGACTGCAGTCAACTGCTCAGGCTGTTCAGTGGCTCTGCTGTTAAAGGAGTGATGGCTGGGGAGAGAACAAGGCAATAGCAATAAAATCACATTGCTGGGCTCTGGCACCTGCCATTGCCATAACAGCACTGTCAATAACACTGTACCAAGAGTTCATTTGCATTGGTATAAACTGCAAGATGCTCCTCACAGTCTGTCTCACCCAAGAGAGATGCAGGCAGGCAATTCCCTTCGTCAGGCAGGTACTCAGGCGTGGACAGGAGGCAGATGAATCATTCTGGAGAAATAACTGTGCTGATACAGCCAGGTGTTCACCAGCCTTTTGCGTCTCTCTTCTACTTCCATTTCCATCAGCTGTTTCTCAGCCAAGATAGAGGAATTGTGGCGCCTGCACCCCAGAGCACACCACCCAGGAAGAGACAGGACAGTGTCTGCACTCAGGGCTGTTGGGAGGCAAATCTTGTAGTTGTTTTACATTGCTTGCCCAGTTTTACCAGGAAATGTAAATGGATCAGGGTTCTAAAAATTCATTTATCTTCCTAAGTTTCTTCTAGTCATTCACTGTTATTCCTCCACCTATCGAAACAATATGCAGTGTCTGCCAGTGCAAGAGGGCTGAAACATAAAGCAGGCATCCTGAAGAGCATCCTCAGGTTGGAGAAGATCGTAGTCTAGGGGAGGACGTAATCCTGGCTGCAGCGCTGGGGCTGGTTGCTCATCAGCTGTGGCACCATATCCAAGGTTGTAGAGTACATTTTGTGGTAACAGCTGTTTATAGTCAAGTCCCTCCAATGCCTGCAAAGCGGGGATGTATCAGTGCTGTTATTCCTTTGCCTACTAGGTCCTCGATGGCATGCCCACAGGGACATAAACAACAATGGTAGGAATGTGGATGGGATATTTGGTGTGTTTCTCAGACTGGCACCTGGACTCAGCAGAAGCAGTAACAAAGCAGAGATGTCTAGTACAGGTGGTGTGTGCAGTAATTCAAAAAGCAGGTGTTTCTTGGCTGCAAGCAGAGATGACAGAAAGTATTCAAGCTACCATGCAGTAGCATGTGCCCTGCTAGCTTGCACTAAGGAAAATTCTCAGCCATTTGTCTGAAGCCAAATATTGTTTTTCTTCCAGGGAAGAAGTAACCTATTTCACAGAGTCATCACCCTACAGCCTCTACCTTTCTGTTTCACTTTGCAGGCTGTACAAGACAGTAATGTGTTCTCACCTAGATTAATAGGGCACTTAGAGATGTTTGCTCAATGGGAGAAAAAAAATCCCAAACTCAGTATCAACACAGACTGCCTTGAGCAAAGCTACTGCTAGACTGATGGATGCCTTAGGTCAAGTTAAGACCTTTCTTCTACAGGGACGTTGGATGATTTCCTCTCATCTTTTTAGCTTAGTTATCATCCTCATCCCTGCAGTTGTGACTTAGTGAGTACCTAGTCCTAGGAGCAGATCTGGCCTTGAGCAGGTATTTTAAGTTGTTGTTGTTTGCACTAGGTGTTAGTGACATACTTCCAGAAGCCACAGTTTTTACCATTATACACAAGTCTTGTTCCTGTGCTTAACTCCATCAGTGCAAAGAAGATTGCTCCCTGCTTGCCTGTGGGTTTGCACTGAGGGGGATGTGTCAAGAGCTAATGAGCTGCTGGAAGCAATGGGACATGCACCCATCACAGGGCAGGTTGCTGCCAGATGACCCACAGAGCCTGCAGCAAGGCTCATTTTTCCAGGCAGCTGAAGGAGTAAAAACTCCTCCAGGGTAAATGACCTTGTTACCATGTGGCTGGATAATCACTGTGGGATAGCTTTCAAAGCGCTGATCCCCTCCAATGAATTTTATTAAAGGCTAGAAGTTGTAGGCCACCTAGCCTCCTGCGAGACATATGTGGCTGAATTTTCCAACATTCCCTAAGTACATAATGTGGCTTGAAAAGCTAGTGAAGACCTCAAATAAACTATCCTCCTTTGAAAATCTAGCTGGGCAGGTTATGGAGGATGTCACAGCATCAAGCAATGTAGAAGTGGAGTCTGGGAGGCTCAAAAATAGTTTGGCTTTTGGAAGAGAGAGGTCACCACCTCTGGGCTACCAATAAATTGGAAGGCAGACACCTCCAGGACCCAGAGACCTCCTTTGGTTTGGGTTGTGCCTTTTTAGACCTTTCAATGTGGACACAACCCAACAGGTCGTGTAACACACGGATGCCTCATCCCAAGAGAGGACTGTCGAAAGAGAGAAATAAGACTTGGAGACACTTCCAAGTAGGAAGTGTGCTTTGTGCCCGTTCTCACATGGTAATCACCTCACACCAAAATGTGTGGTTGGCAACTTCTAGTACTCAAAAGAACATCAGGAAAAGGGATGGGCCAGCCCAGAGAGGGCCAGTTTACCCACAGCTAAAGATTTAATGTGGTCCTTAAGCCCTCAAAGCCCTGAATGAGCATTCGCCTCTGGAGCAACTATGATTTCAAACAGGGTGGTGGTTTCCAAAGGACCTATTACTAGATGAGGGCATGATCTAAAAGACAGTTTTACAGCATCTGCTATGGCTGGTTATTAACCCCACACTACATATCCTATGTTAGGAAGAAAAGCCCTCTCCTCAAATGGCAAAAAAGCAAAAATCTAGCAGTAGCCATACAGCTTTCTGCAATGGTTGTTTCAGTTGCAGTTTGTGATGTGTTGAACTTTTCCAGGGAATTAACTATTTTTACATTAGTTAGCCTGATTGTATGCATACTTTCTCATAAACCAAAGAAAGTGCTAAAATCCATTGGTGCTCTTCAGTCAGATGAAGAAAAGCAAACCATGTTTTTTCCCCCCTAATTTAATGCAAACCTAACACGCTTCTAAATATATTGAATTTTAATACATTTTTGGAATACATTGTAAGATGGGCTTAGTTTTAAGTTAGATACATTTTGGCAAGCCATCTTTAAGCATAAATAAGAAGGAATATGGGACTATTAAATACCTTTTGGTCAAAGGTTTTAATTAAAGCCCTTAGATTCTTTTGGTCTACTTGATACAACATTATAAGCACTATAAGACAGCTGTTAGATCCAATAATGATAGTGATGATGGCTGTTAAAAATAAAGCTCAAGTACTATGCAAAAGGGAAAAAAACTTGTAAAGAACTATAGAAAAGTGACTGAAGTATAAGAGACATTCTGAACTAGTGATTTTAAATCACTAATTTTGTAGTCACCACCAAAGGAAAAAAATACATATATATGTCTTTCCTTCAGTCATTCTACATTAAAGCTCAACTAACTTAATCTGTTAAAACCTACTTTCTTTGAAGGATAATCCTACCTCTTCCTAGTACATTATATATTTCTGTGCAAAATTACCTGTTCCACCAAAACTACTCAAAATTCCACTATCAGCTGTTTGAATTTAAAAATGCCTGAGCTGTTGACCTGCCTTGCCTGGTGTCAGAATAAGAGTGCTGATTACAATACAATAATAACTGGCTTAATTATCATCCAGCTTTTACAAATGTAGCCTGTACACACAATTTTGACAGGGTTTAACTGTATGAAAAGTATGAAGGGTGTGGTTACTACCACCAGTTCTTCAGGACAAGGGAAGATTCCCTTGTGGAATGCATAGATCTAACTGCTTTGGATTTTAACTTAGATGCATTATGAAAAACTGTATCTCCCAGAGCAGTCTCAAAATTTTGGGCAAACCAAAATTAAAAAGAAAGATGTTACAAATAACCCAAAACAAAATGTCTCTGCCTTTTTGCTTGGATAATACTTTAAATTGTTTTCATAAAATGAGTTTTACAACAAACTTAATTCACGTAATAAGTAAGTCTCTAATAAGCATGGTTCAACACAAAGAGTTCAGTGAAAATGCAACAAAGTTATGAAACAGATCAGTTTCAGTCAAGTCTGAAAAAAAATCCAGAAGCAATTTCCCCACAGGGCCAATCTTTGAATTAACTTTAACTCCCAGGTGGTAGGATATATCTGTAAGTTGCCTAGAAGGCCAGTCTGTGACTCCATAGCCATCAATAGCAGGTCAGTACCACAAAGTCTGTCTGAATCAGGCTTGATTTTTCTCAATCATGAGAGCAATCTATTTACATAGCCAAGGTACCCAACAGAAAAATTAAGCTGGAATGAACTTTTTTGACAGTTCAACGTCAAGTGCAGTGGGAAAGACCAAGCCTTAAACCTTTGCATACAACATTCAGCCACCAACCTTTCCCAACAGATCTGAGCAGCAGGGTAGGTTTATGCGAGATCAACACACTGTATTGTGCGGCCACAGCACTTTTGATCTGATACTAGGAAACTGAAGGAGCTGAATTTGCTGCATCAAACACTGCCTCAGAGCTGATCCTATTAATTTGGCAGAGAGTGGATTCTTCATATTTACATATCTCTGTCTTACAGGAGCTGAGTGTCTAATAATTTCTCTCCTTGCAGATATCCTCCTCTGTTTTACAGGCAGAAGCTGACTCTTCCTTCTGCTTGTCTAACTATTTAGCATAATTGAATCAAATCTAGAACAACTGTTATCAGCTTATACTTAATCTGAAGTCTGCTGCTTCAGGCCTGAAGAGCATCTTGTGTCCCTGATTTTTTTTCTGGTTTTCTATCTAATTTACTCCAATTAAATGGATTCTCTCTCACCACAAACATTTACAGCCTTAGATCTGCACAGCTATAACCCAACAAGTTACTTCTTTTGAAACAACAACACAATCAGACCTGTGCTTTTGCTGGTAAGTATCTGAATATAAAAGAAGCCTGGTGTGTTTTGTTGCTGCTTATCCTTGCATTCTGCTCTTAAGCATGCAACAGTGCCTGCACCAATATAGGGTGCTGTACAACACTATGATGGGCTCTTCTCACCACTTCAGACACTTTCAGGCCAAGGGAACACTCACCAAAGGATGACTGCCCCTTAGGGTGGGCAGGGCATTGCATGGGGCCCAGAAGAAAGCTAAGCACTAGCACTGCGTAATCTGAAAATAAAGGCTAGGATTCAGTGGATGATTTCTGGAGTCATTTTAGACCATGGAGGTTGGATACAGGCACAGAGGATGCAGGATGAAGAAGGTCCAGCCCCTTCTGAAGAAGCAGCTTAAGACCAGGTGGGACACCACAAGATGTCTCAAACGGTGCCAGACATCTCTTTTCAAACAGCCAAATTCCACCTGTCCCTCACTCCTGCAGTCCTCAACAGACATGAGCCTGCCATCACTGCTTGGCCTGGTGCAGGAGAGCACTCCCAGCCCTTTCTGTCTAGCACAGTTGCCCAGGGGCGACTACATTCATCTCTCATTTCCAGGCAGCTGCATGCTTATTGTTACAAAATTACTTCCAAGCAGCAGTCTGCAGTACTTTGTTTTGCCTTGTGACTTACATCAGTATGAAACAGGCAAAAACTGGTCTCCTGTCATTCCCTTCCATTTTGCATCAGTTTAACCCAGCCAAAAGGTAGGGCAGAGCTGAACTTGCTTTCTTTAATTTTAGCTTCTTGTCTGAGTATTATTGCAACTCCAAGTGACAAAATTTAACAGCCTCTCACAGGAGTCTTCTAACTACTACTACTGAATATTTCTGCTTCCACATCCTCATGGTAATGAACCTTTCCATTTTCAGCATGTGATGTGTGTTTATCAAAGGCTAGTGTACCTTTTTGCCTTTCAGACTGAAAATGCCAGGTCTCATTTTCATTTTTCTCTACAGAAATTAATAAGGAGCTCTCACTTGTTGCAAGCAAATGTGGCACAGCACAGGAGTTTCTAGGAGCAAGGGCAGAGAGTGTTCCAGGGCTGATATTGAAAAACACCAGGAGGAATAGCAACAAGGCGGCCACACCTCCAAATGTGGCAATGTTACCTTCTCAGATGAGAATGACTAGCTCTGCTTGTGCTGGAGTTGGGTAAGTCAGTCATTCATGTTCACTCACACTCACGTCTTATAATGCTGGCAGGTATTGTGCTTCTAGCCATGCCTGCAATTCTAGTCATCTTGTGGATAAGGAATAATGAAACAATTTCACTAGCTTTTGTCCCACCAGTAGTTTCAGCAACCTCTCCCTCTTTGTGCTTTTCTGGAAAATCTTGAGAAGTCTTTCCCTTCAAATCAGGGAATAGGACTCCACAAACAGTAGCATTCCCAGGCAGCTGCAGCCTAACCTTGACTTCTCAGGGGATAACATTGCCTGTTACTTATTCAGACATTTTGTTCCCAGCTTTTATTGTTCTGTTTTATATGGTAGGTAAGGTCAGCGCCTTTGTAATACAGGAACAGCATCACCAAGATTTGACTTCAAAGACAAGCACTATGGTGCAGAAGAATCAGGCATGCATGCCAAAGAAAAGAACGCTGCATTTTTTACCTGGTCAGTTATGGAGAGACAAATAAAATTGGGGTGGGTAGGAGAAAATTTCATACTTTCCTTTTTTTTTTTCCCATTTTTTAATTACATAAGAAGCACCATTGTTTTTATTGTAAACCCCTGATCTCTATGCTGCTGTGTGGGTTAGTACCAATCTGTGGTCTCTCCGAGATTAAAAGCACACAGGACAAGCTGAATTCAAAGCCATCAACGTGAAAGATTTTATTTTTTTTTTCTAAGAAGTTAGGCACTAGAAGAGTTGCTCAATTTTAACTCATTTAACCTGCTTCTACTCACATAACTCCCCTCTGGTAAGAGCACACTCACATCTCTTCTATCTTCAAATAAACTGGTTTGGCCCAAGGAAGCAAATATATAGATTGAATCAAAGGGCTGCACTAGAAGTGCATGTACCTGCAAAGACAGATACTAGCACAACAAAGGCATACAACAACAGGTCTTTACCAGCCAAACTGAGTTAACAATAGACCATCTCTCTAGAAGGATCCTATAAGCTCTGGCAAATTCCTGCAGAGAAGTGTCATTGGCAGGTGCTCTGTCATTGATGGGTGCATGAATTTTTGTTCCAGAAATGGCCTAAAATGAGAGAAGTTCAATGTGGATTCCACCTTCCCTCCCAACCCAGGAAGGTCTTGGGTTCCCCTCAGAAACTATAAGGTCTCTTCAAGGCCTGTACATCCCACCACTGGAAGACAAGTATGAAAGAGGGCTGTTAGTGAGGAGTACGCTGTCTGCTCCTTGGGCTCCAGGGCTCTAAGGGCTTTGAGTCCTGACACAATGCTTTCAACTTAAATTCTCCCCTCATCTAAGCCTTGCTAATAAGGAAGG